>CAUYLG010024706.1:0-171767 GCA_963573385.1 Cacajao melanocephalus
TGTTCTCTCTCCCTCTTTTTCTTCCTCTTTCTCTCTCTCATATATTCTTTTTCTTTCTCTTTCTCTCTCTCATACATTCTTTTTCTTTCTTTCTTTCACTCTCACTTTCTTTCCTCTCTTTTTCTTTCTTTAAAAAAAAAAAAAAGAAAAAGAAAAAGCTGAAAAACATGTATCTGATATGAGAACATATAATTAACTTTTAAACTCTATAAAAGAAGCCAAAAATTCAGTTTACCAAACAGTTGAACAAAGAAGAAGGCTGAGTGGCAAACACACACATGAACAGGTGTTTGGTATCATCAGTCATTAGGGAAATGGCAACTAAAATCACAGTGAAATGCCACCACACAACCACCCAGATGCTAAAATTAGATGAATGACCACACCAAGTGTTGGCAAGGATATGGAGAAACTGGAATGCACACGACGCTGATGGTAAGGTGAAATGTAAGAACAACTATAGAAAACAGTTGTTTGAGAGCTTCTTATCCTGTGACCGAGAGATTTCACTTCTTGTTGCTTATCAAAGAGAAATGAAAACATATGATCACAGAAAGACTTGACATATATGTTCTTAGCATTGTTACTCATATTAACTAGCTCCCAGGTGGAAGCAACCAAAATGTTCAGTAACTGGAATAATCTTTTTATGACTTTTTGCTTAAAATATTGCTGATTATTTTTGTTTTGTTTTTCAGAGTCAAGAAAACTTCTATTGAACTATTTACAACTTTTAACAATTAAGCAAAATATATTCCTGTAAACAAAATTTAGAGCGTATTTCTTTCTCTCTACTTGACTTCTCCAGAATTTGGAAACTATCTGTGAGTATTTTTAACATATGGGAATATAGTTATTTGAGTAAGTTCAATAAGAATTGGTTTTCTTTTGTAGCAAGACAGAATTGGAGACGCTGGTTATTTTACCAAAGCTTTGACTGGGATGACATGTTTTCAGACTGCCTTAGAAACGGAGGTTGACCTTTGAACTGATGAAAGCCCTTTGGAGAAACTGGCCTCATACCTTGTCCTGTTCAGGATTCCTGACCTGTGGCAAATAAAGACTATCACTTTCTGACAGGTCCAGGAACTCCAACGTACACTTCTTGGGACCTCAAGAAGAAAGGAATTCACCCAATTCATACAAGTATCTGCAAGCATAAATAAATCCTTGGCTGGGCTCAAGAGGCTTTTAAAAGGTCTAATCTGAGATTCCTTACGAAAAAAATCCAGCAAAGCCAGTTAGAAAAAACAAACAAACAAATGCCTATATGGCCAATAATTATTCTTGCTGCACTTTATGTAAATAATTAGGCAAAGTATAATAAGGCAAACTTATTTTGCAAATGAATTGGTCTTGTCTTTAATAAAAATAAACTGTAGAGAGAAAAATTATGTTTCAAAACAGCTACAGCACACCTGTTATTAGATTCCAGCCTCATCCATTGTTTTTGAGTCTCTGCTGATGATCTCATATTTGATTGGTTTTCAGGGTCATTCACCTAGATTCCTTAAGGGTTCTGGTCAGTTCTACTGACTTCAGGAGTTCAGGGACTCCTGAAATTAGGACTTTGGAAACCACTCCTGCAAAACTGTAACTGAGACAGTGAAAGAGATCTAACGTAACCAACTCCATCTTGCTTCTAACCTCCAAGCTGTATTTGTTGATTCCTGGGCACAGGGTGAACTAACTTTGGGAGGAACTTAGTTTATAGTTTGTAGTTTAAAACAAAGACAATAAGAGCCCGTTCCCAAAAGAAACCTCCTTCTTTCCTGGGAACTAGACTGCCTTTGCAGGACTAACAAATTAGCCACAGGATTAGAAATTATGATTTAGGAGTCATGCAGCTTGAGGCTACAGGATTCTGATCCTCTCAGCAAACTTCTCCTAAGATCAGTGCTTGAGATATTTTGCAGACCCTGCACTTGATGGATCAGCTAACACCACCCAGACTGATAAACTGGCTCATCTGATCTGTGGCCCCCACCCAGGAACTGACTCAGTGCAGGAAGACAGCTTTGACTCCCTGTGATTTTATCTCTGACCCAACCAATCAGCACTCTAGACTCACTGGCTTCCTATACCCACCATATTATCCTTAAAAACTCTGATCCCCAAATGCTTTGGAAGCTGATTTGAGTAATAATAAACCTCCAGTCTCCCACACAGTAATTCTCTGTGTGAATTTCTCTTTCTCTATTGCAATTCCCCTGTCTTGATAAATTGGCTCTGTCTAGGCAGTGGGCAAGGTGAACCCACTGGGTGATTTACACTTTCACTCTTTGTGTTAGGGCTAATTATTATTATTCTAAATTTTAAGTTCTGGGGTACATGTGCAGAATGTACAGGGTTGTTACGTAGGTAAATGTGTGCCACGGGTGGCTTCCTGCACCTATCAACCCATCTCCTAGGTATTAAGCCCAGCATGCATCAGCTGTTTTTCCTGTTGCTCTTCCTTCCCCTCCCCAACAGTCCCCAGTGTGTGTTATTCCCCTCCCTGTGTCCATGTCTTCTCATCGTTCAGCTCCCACTTATAAGTAAGAACACACAGTGTATGGTTTTCTGTTCCTGTGTTAGCTTGCTGAGGACAATGGCTTCTACCTCCATCCACATCCCTGCAAAGAACATACTCTCATTCCTTATTATGGCTCATTATTTTTCTTCATTTAAGTGCTGTATTAAAGCTGTGGATAAAAGCACTAATGTTTCTGCTCTACACATCTTGGACGCCCCAACCATTTACCTGTGAATACATACAGACAGCGGCAAGTTGCTTCCACTCTTTTTACCCTGAGGGCAACCCCTCCCGCAATTACACCCCTTGTCGGCCGGAAGAAGTGAGAGCAGCTGTTAGCCTTTTCCTATCTCCATGGCTCACACACACCTCAGGATTGAGGTATGCTGAAGCCCATGTGTGTGTGAGGGGGATTGAAACTACCTTTGCCAAATTGTGACAGTAAGAGAATCTGACATGGCTATCTTGCCTCTGACCTCCAAGCTCTCCTTGGTCATTTCTGGGCATAGGCCAAAGTTACTTTAGAAGAAATTTAGTTTATAGTTTAACTTAGAAGCAAGGATGATCATCAGGTGCTGTGGCTCACGCCTGTAATCCCAGCACTTCTGAAGGACAAGGTGGGCAGATCACTTGAGCTCAGGAGTTTGAGACCAACTTAGACAACATAGCAAGACCCCATCTCTACAAAAAGTACAAAAATTAGCTGGGCATGGTGGCATGTGCTTGGGAGGCTGAGGTGGGAGGATCACCTGAGCCTGGGAGGAAGAGATTGCAGTGAGCTGAGATCATGCCACTGCCCTCCAGCTTGGGTAACAGAATAAAACTCTGTCTCAAAGAAAAAGCAAGGATAATAGTCCGTCCCTAAAACTAACCCCCTTCTTGCTCAGGGACCAAAAATCACTCTTGTAAGACTAATGAAAGGCCACAAGAATAGGATTTTGGAGGGACCTGAATTCTGCTAAAATGCAGACATAGTCTCTAAAATGTAGGCATAGTTTCTATAATTCCTCACTGCTCAGGAGTCATGTGGCCAGGGGTCACAAGATTTTTGACTTCTCCAATTGCTCCTGTAGATAACATCACTATTGTAGAACCTAAGATTGGTCTTTTGAAATTTTTTTTTTACCCCCAGACTTGTGCATTCTGGTAACCGATGGACCCCATCCAAACTCATGACTCACGACTCAACTGGTCCTGTGGCCCCACCCAAAGCAGGACTCACCCATGAGGACCATTTTCCACACCCCTATGATTTCATTTATAAGCAATCAACAGCATCCATTCCCTATTCCCCTGCCCACCAAATTGTCCGTAAAAGTCCTGACCTTCACGCCTTTGGGGAGACTGATTTGAGTGACAACCCCAGTTCTCCCATGTGGGCTAGGCTTGTGTCCATTGAACTCTTTCTCTACTGAAAAATGAAAAATTCTAGATAAGGCAAAGCTATGGTTCTAGAAAGTAGATTAGTGGTTGGAGGTAGCATAAGGGGTATGAACGAAAGGGGCTAAAGGAAACTTATTGGGGTGGTGGAAATGTTCTCCGTTTTGATTGTGGTAGAGTTTATACGAGTGTTTATATTAGCAAAAATGCATACTTGTGCCCCAAATGGGTGAATTTTATGGAATGTTATTTACACATCCTTAGAGGTGACTTTTTAAAAAGAGCATCTGCAAGTCATTGAAGGGTACTGAATTTTGTATAGCCTTTGGTGTATTGAGTTTTGTAACCTGGTAGAAAAAGCTTATTCCTGTCTAGACATCCACATTAAGCCTTAAAACCAATGAATGGCCCCTTTGCAAACATGCATATGCAGGAAAAAATACATGACACTAGGATGTCCTCTAGCAAACGGAAAATAAAGCATTTAAGAAAGAGAATAACATGAATTATAAGAAACAAGGATAGCTGAGTATGACCCCCAAGCACATAAAAGAAAATAAAAGAGGCTTCATAAAACCTTGATATAGGGGAAATTCTCCCTTAAATGGCAAATTTTAATGACATAGTATCAGGTGGCCTTCTCTATGTATCCAATTATCCTACTTGATTCTACAGAACAAAATTTACATAATTATATTATTATAATGCCTGATTTTCAGTTGAAAAAGTTTTGAATATTAACCTATTAATGAAACACAGTAAAATTATATAAGAACTGAACAGGACAGAATATACACACACACACACACACACATACACACACACACATATACATATATACATTTGAGACAGAATCTTGCTCTGTCACCCAGGCTGGAGTGCAGTGGCACAATCTCAGCTCACTGCAACCTCTGCCTTCTGGGTTCATGTGATCCTCCTGCCTCAGCCTCCCTCCATAGTACATTTTGCTACTACAGGCATACACCATGACACCGAGCTAATTTTTGTGTTTTTATTAGAGATGGGGCTTCACCATGCTGCCGAGACTGGTCTTGAACTTCTGATTTCAGGTGATCCACCTGCCTCAGCCTCCCAAAGTGCTGAGATTACAGGTGTGAGCCACCTTGCTGGCCAGAATATAAATATGATAAGCCTTAATATGTAAAAATAATAGTACAACAAAAAGGATGTGAAGTTGAAAGCAGCGTTGGCAGCAGATGTCAACTTTTAGATACTGTCTAAAGGTAATGAGTTGAGACATAAGCATTTAAATATATTATTTAAAGTCATAAAGCCAGTCACTAGCAGGATAAGAAACAAGTGATAAAAATCCAGGAAGTGGAGAGGGGAGTGTGCAGGTGAAAGCCAGGTAGGAAAGAGATAGCACGATGAGATGCCTTCTGCTTCTGTCAGTATATTTAGTCAGAGATAACGACATTACTGTTTCTTGAAGTTGTAACTAATGGAAAGGATGTTTAAAAACAAAAGCTGTGGCCGGGCATGGTGGCTCATGCCTGTAATCCTAGCACTTCAGGAGGCCGAGGCAGGTGGATCACCTGAGGACAGGAGTTCGAGACCAGCCTGGCCAATATGGTGAAACCCCGTCTCTACTAAAAATACAAACATCAGCTGGGCATGGTGGTGGGTGCCTGTAATCCCAGCTACTCAGGAGGCTGAGGCAAGAGAATCGCTTGAACCAGGGATGCAGAGGTTACAGAGAGCTGAGATCCTACCACTACACTCCAGCCTGGATGGCAGTTTGAGACTCTGTCTCAGAAAAAAAAAAAAAAAAAAAAAACAAAGGCTGCTCCATCGCTTCCCTCTGAGGAAGGCGCGTCAGTGGTGGCAGGGGAGGGGAACTTTGAGTTTTCAGTTTATAGCTTTTCTGACTGTTCACATTTTTGAAAATAATATTCACGGATAACTTGTATAATAATAAAATCTAGTTAAGCAAATGAATAGATAGGTAAGCAAATTGGTAAAAGGATAAAAAAGATCTGAACCGGCAAAGAAAAATGCCCAGGACGTGTTATTGGTACGTGAAAGAGTACATTACAGAATTTTCTGTACGATATGATCCTGGTTGTGTGAAATTTTTAAAAAGGAGTCTATTAACACATTTGCAGATGAAAAGAAAATGCCTGGAAATTTTTGGTAAAACTCAAACTGCTAACTATGGGACTTCTGCGGACTGAAAATCACAAAGGGATGAGAGGACTTTACATTTTGTTTTAAGTAACTCTGAAGGATTTGGGTTAAACACAAAGTAACAAACTCATGTTGTCTAAATACCATTTTAAGATGTGATATTAAAAACAGACAAGCAATTACTTAAAGCAAATATGTCTGCATGCTGCTGAGCAACATTAGAAAATGCGAGTGTCAGGACGAAAGAGGTGACGGAACCTTCTTCTTTGAGTGCTAAATCCATGCAGGGAGGGTTGAGCCTTTTAGGAATCACATTAAATATGCTTTCCCCTTCACACAATCAATTTGCTTTTGATATGGGAAATTCAGCAAATAGAGAGAAAGATAAAAATTAACTACAACACCATCATCCAGAGAGAGCCACACTGAACATTTGTGATATGTAATTTTCCACGGCCATTTTTGTTTAAAAAGCGAATCGGGATCATTATCTACATCCTGTTTTGTGACCTGCTTTTAGCAGCGAGTATCATGGTCATCTTTTCCTGTCGTTCCTGTTTTGTCAACTAATTGTGAGGTTTAATGAACTGCTGTCATTTTCCCCAATGCCACACGCTCCAGTTATTTCCATTTTTTCAAGAAAATAAATATCGCACAAAAATGTCCTTTGCTCATGTCCTTTATCTTTGCTCATATCTTCCCTTAATTTTTGTTGAGGTTAAAAATCCAAGCCAGGCACCGTGGCTCATGCCTGTAATCCCAGCACTCTGGGAAGCGGAGGCAGGTGGGTCGCCTGAGGTCAAGAGTTCAAGACCAGCCTAGTCAACATGGTAAAACTCTTTCTCTACTAAATATGCAAAAATTAGCCAGGCGTGGTGGTGGGCACCTGTAATCTCAGCTATTTGGGAGGCTGAGGCAGGAGAATCGCTTGAACCTGGGAGGTAGAGGTTGCAGTGACCAAGATCACACCATTGCGCTCCAGCCTAGTCAACAAGAGCGAAGCTTCATCTTAAAAAAAAAAAGGCAAAAAACAAAAAACAAAAAAACAAACCACAAGTGGAATTACTAGGCTAAAGAGGCTACATAACCTTTCTTAGTCTTTTGATATATCTAGGTAAATTGTCCTTTAGACTTTCATACAACAGGATGGAAGTGTGTATTTCCCTGCACTTTCTCTAGTAAGGGCTACTATTCTTTCCATCTTTTCTGAGCTGACTAACAAAAAAGTAGTCTTTTACTTTTCCATCTTTTTTATTAAGCAAGTACTGCACACGTTGAAAATCAGAAAATTCTCATCTATGCGAAGGAAAAAAATCAGTCACAACCCTACTACCCATGGAAAATTATTGTGAATATTCAGTGTATGCATTTTCAAAGGTGTTACGTATACATATACTCTCGGAAAATGTGCCGAACTGTTTATACTGTGTCGTAACTTGGTTATTTCTGTGAACAGCACAGGATAAATTATACATAAATAAATATAATTTTGAACCATAATAACTGCATGCTATTGTACAAATTTACCATTAATTTATTGAACCTCTATTGATCAAATGAGTTATTTTCAACCTTTGGCTATTACAAATAAACCCACAGTAAACATTCTTGTAAGGCATATATCTAGTTGTCCAATATTTTTAAACTATGTTTCCATAACTGGAATTATGATGTTCAAGAATATGCACATTTTTAAAGATCTTGATCTATGAAGTTAAATTAATGTCTATAAAGGTAAGACTAGTTTCCATTCTCATAGTGATGAAGGAAACCATTTCTCCAATCCCTGGACAACGGCGTACAACAAATTAAAAAAACAACTTCATCAGTGTACTGAGTGAAAATTAATGAAAAACATAGCATTAATTTACTTTTTTTTTTTTTTGAGATGGAGTCTCATTCTGCCGCCCAGGCTGGAGTGCAGTGGCATGATCTCAGCTCACTGAAGCCTCTGCCTTCTGGGTTCAAGCGATTCTCCTACCTCAGCCTCCCGATTATGTGAAATTACAGACGCACACCACCATGACCAGCTAATTTTTGTATTTTTAGTAGAGACGGGGTTTCGCCATGCTGGCCAGGCTGGTCTCAAACTCCTGACCTCATGATCTGCCCACCTTGGCATTCCAAAGTGCTGTGATTACAGGCATGAGCCACCGTACCTGGCCGATTTTATCATGCAGCACTTATTAGCCACTTGTTTATATTGTGTCTCTCATATTATGATTTGATCATCCATGACTTCTACCACTTTTTACGTTAAGGTATTTACCATTTTCTCAATGATATGGAAGACCTCTTTTTATGATAAACATATTAAATTTGTACATTGTCATTAATATAAATATTTTTATTAATTTAGCTTTTGCTTTTTAACTTTGTAACATTTTTTGTTTGTTTGTTTTGAGACAGAGTCTTGCTCTGCCATCCAGGCTGGAGTGCAGTGGCATGATCTCAGCTCACTGCAACCTCCATCTTTGGGGTTCAAATGATTCTCCTGCCTTGGCCTCCCAAGTAGTTGGGACTACAGGCACCCACTACCACACTCGCTAATTTTTGCCTTTTTAGTAGAGACAGGGTTTGATCAAGATGGCCAGGCTATACTCAAACACCTGACCTCAAGCAATCCTCCTCCCTTGGCCTTCCAAAGTCCTGGGATTACAGGTGTGAGCCACCACACCCAAAGGAACTTTGTGTTTCTATTGTGTATTACAAGATGGTATGTGTTATGCATAAAAAGCTATTATTTCTAGCTAGTCAATTTATTCATCTTTCCTTTGTTGTTCACACTTGCAAATGTCTTCTTCAATCCAAGATGATAGAAATATACAACTATTTTAATTTTTTTACCATTAGCTATGAATATTTTAAATGTATAAAAAAGGCACAGAAAGTAACGTGACACTGCTAAGATCAAACAGATACTAATATTTTGGTTCACTTCCTTCCTTCTCTTTCTTTCCTCTCCCTTTTTATGTTCCAGATACAAAGATACAACTATAAACTGGTCATTCTTTTCTCCTCTCTTTCCCTTCAAAAGTAATAATTATCATGGAGTTAGTAGGTTTTAACCATGTATGATTTTGAACATTTATGACATGTATAAGCAATCATAAGCAATATATATTGCTGCTTTGTATGTTTTAAACTTTTAAAAAATGGCTTCATAATGTAGTAACCTTTTTGCAACTTTTTTTTTTTCAAAAATGTGTTTTTCTGAGATTTGTTCGTTGTAATATATTGATTCCCAATTCTTTTTTTTTCTGTATCCTTTTCTATTAAGTGAACACTCTTCCTTTTTTATTCATTCATTTTCTAAGGAACACTGTTTCATAATGATGAACAGCATCGGGATGGACATCCTCATACGTTCCCCCATGTGCATGTATGTGAGAGTTTCTCTGAACACCATAGGGAATTTAGGGATTTAATTTACTTGTGAACGTACAAGGGAGTAGGCTGTGTTCCTTCAGTGGCACTGTGGATTCCCAAAACACTTCCCAAAGCGATCAAACCCATTTATCATCCACCAGCAATACCTGAGACTTCATTTTCCCCATATTCTCACCAAACCTCGTATTGTCAGATATCAGTTTTATCAGTGGAATAGATAATAAATGGAATCTTCTTATTTGTTTTACCTTGATTATTTTTGAGATGCTCATGGGTTACATGGGTTTTGTTTTTTGCCTCTGTATACGGCCCAATCATATATTTTGATCATTTAGGAAAATGTAGTTTTTTTTTAAGCTCAATTCTAACACCAACTAAACACATAATTTACCTAGAAATGTATCTAATAAAATATGTACAAACTTGTATGGAGATGTAAACTTTACTGAAAGATACTAAAGAGGGGCTTAAACAAAAGGAAAGATGGGTTTACCATGATTAGGAGGACTCATCATTAAGAGGCATATTCTCTCCAAATCATTTAAAAATCAAATGTATTTCCGATCTATATTCCAAAGGGTGTTTTGAGGAACTTTACAAGCTGGTTCTCAAAGTTCTATGAATAAGAAAAAGCTCAAAAATGGAAAAGATATCCATGAAGGATAGAGAGGAGTCCCCTCCTAGATGTCCACACTTACTAAAAGTTGCAGTGATGAAGATGAAGTGGACCAGAGAGTGCAAAAATAGAACAGGGAACGAACACAGGGTCCCAGACAGACCCTCACGCACAAGCTGGGGAGGCACTGTGGGTATCCAGGGCAGTATGAGTCACTCAATAAATGATGCCGAGAAAACTGTCTTTCTTTTTATACAGAAAAACATAAAACTATGGTCTTACTGTGCAACCATTCTCAACTATTGAATCCAAACTGATTAAAGACATAAATATGGTCCAGGTGCAGTGGCTCACACCTGTAATCCCAGCACTTTGGGAGGCCAAAGTGAGCAGTTCATTTAAGTCCAAGAAATAGAGATTGGCCTGGGCAACAGAGTGGGACCCCATCTATACAAGAAATAGAAAAGTTAGCTGGATATGATGGTGTATGCTTGTAGTCCCAGCTACTCGGGAGGCTTAGATGGGAGGATTGCCTGAGCCTGGAAGGTCGAGGCTGCGGTGAGCTGTGATCCTGCCATCGCACTCCACCCTGGGTGACAGAGTGAGGCTCTCCCTCAAAAAAAATCTTAAAAATTGTAAATCAAAGGCAAAAATTAAAGCTTTTAGAAAAAAATACAGACTATCTTTAGGATACAGATAATTATTTAATGACTTGACAAATCAAATATTAGATAATAAAATTTTTAAAACTCCACCTTTCTTACTGATTTGAACTGCCTTCCTTCTCACTTCCTCAATTCCCACATAATCATGGGCTTATTTCTTGACTCTGTCTTTTCCTGCAAGAACCACGTAAATTAATTACTCCAGTTTAGTGATACAGTTTCAGCTCCTTTGTTAAAGATTCCCTTCATTACTGTTTCTCATTCATTTTTCTTATCTCACTTAAGGCTATAATTTTGTCAAGTTAAAAATTCCTGTATTCGTTATTATTGGCATTAAATTTAAATTCACATATAATTTTTGGAGAACTGTCATTGATAATGTGATTGTTGAAAAAAAAACGATTTTTATGTATTTCAGTTCTTTTATTAGTTCTAATAACTTTTCATTTACTTGTCTTAGATTTCCCTAGAAGACAAATATATCATCTGTTATGCTTTTTTTCTAAATGTGTAGATGTTGTATTACCTTTTCTTGTTGTATTACACAGGTAAGAATTCCCAAAACAAAGGTAAATAATCTCAGTGTTAGCAGGTGTCTCTCACTTCTGAATTTGGCTATAGGCTTGCAGAAGGTATCTAGGAAGTTTCCCTTTTCTTTAGGTTACAACAAGCTTTTACAGGGATATCTTTGATTATGTTTCCTTTGCTTTATTTCTTTTTTTTTTTTGAGACAGGGTCTTGCTCCATTTGCCCAGGCTGGGAGTATATGGCATGATCATGGCTCATTGCAGCCTCAACCTCCTGGGCTCAAGTGATCCTCCCACCCACCTCAGGCTCCCAAGCGGCTGGCACTACAGGCATGCACCACCACACCCGGCTAACTTTTGTATATTTTTATAGAGGCAGGCTTTTGCCATGTTGACCAGGCTGTTCTTGAAATCCTGGGCTCAAGCAATCTGCCTACCTTAACCTCCCAAAGTGCTGGGATTACACATGTGAGCCACCGTGCTCGGTTATATGGTTCTGAATGCTAACTTGTCTTTTCATAGTGGAATGCGCCCTCCGTAGTCATATTAAACACCATGTTTGATTCAAATTGCTTGTTTTTTTGTTTTTGTTTTTGTTTTTTGAGATGGAGTCTTGCTCTGTCGCCCAAGCTGGAGTGCAATGGAGCGATCTTGGCTCACTATAACCTCTACCTCCCGGGTTTAAGTGATTCTCCTGCCTCACCCTCCCAAATAGCTGGGGCTACAGGCACATACCACCAGGCCTGGCTAACTTTTTGTATTTTCAGTAGAGACAGGGTTTCACCGTGTTAGCAAGGATGGTCTCGATCTAACCTAGTGATCTGCCTGCGTTGGCCTCCCAAAGTGTTGGGATTACCGGCGTGAGCCACCATACCTGGCCAAATTGCTTGTTTTGTTTTTTAGAAGCATTTTGATTCTATATTAATAAGCCAAAGTTATCTGTGGTTTGTGTGTGACTATTTATTTTTTCATAAAACTCAAAACTTTACATGAAAATATTATGTGCTCATTACAGAAAAATATTTAAACACAGGACATTATTTTTAAAAAATTTCCCATGGCCCCACTACACAGAAGCAATCTCTATGAATGTTTTGGTATATTTCTTCTTAGTCTTTCTGGCAGTGGGGGCAGCGAGAGATATGCACATTTTCAAGTTGTTTATGAAACTCAAATCAGGATACAGTAGAGTTTAAATGGAGTGCTTGGAGTGAGACAGCTGGGATTCAAATCCTCACATTACACTTCACAAACTACGCTGCATTTGTCAGCTTCCTTCATCTGTTTGTGTCTCATTTTCTCAGTCAATAAAATTGAGATAATAATAACTACCTCACAGAGTTGTTCCGAGAATTAGGAAATAGAAGTAAAGTTCTTGGCACGGTGCCCGGCACAGAGGCCTCTAAATAAGCTCTGAGAGGTTATTACCTCTCACATCACATAAATGAACTGTTCGGATGCTGCACATAAACACGTTTGTATGTTTCTTATTACTTAATACTATACCATAAACCTTTTTATGTCATTCAAGCTTCTAATAAATACCACTTTTGACGTTTCACTACTACATGTGTGAACATATGAATGTCTGTATGTATATAGCTTCATCTGACATTTGTGTATGAATTATTGCCTACATTTCAGAATTTTTTCCTCAGTTTAGGCTCTCAGAAGAAGAATCGCTTTGGTCCGATACCGGGGGAGTGTTTAGAGGTTCCTGGTCTAGGCTGCCCAAATTGCTATCCAGAAAGGCTGTGACAGTGGTGGCTCCCAGCGGCCCCACATGCAGGCAGTGAGGTGCTCTAGCACCCAGGGGAGTCCCAGAGAGGGTCTGATTCCTTCCCATGAGGAATTCATTATCCCCTGAACGAGAACTTTTGAGATCGATCTTGCACCAGGCTGGAGGCTACAGCCCACATTCTAGTTGGCGCAGGGTGGAGAGCGGAAGGGAAGGCAGACAGCAGACCAGCAAAGTGAACAGCCACTGATTTCCAGGAGAGGCACATGCCACGAAGAAATTCAAATAGGATGACGAGACAGAATCATTGCACAGGCCCAGAGATATTTGAATAAGAGAAAGACCTCTCCCAGAACGTGTAATGTGTGCTGGTGTCTTCAGTGGCAAGGAGAGGTTTAGCAAAGCACAGAGGGCAGAGCAGAGAGATGGCTCTAAATGGGCACAGGCTTGGCAGATTCCTGGAGGAGGAAGAAACTCCTTGCATTTGGAGTGGAGCAGCCAGGGATGGCAGGAGGAGGGCAGGGCCTGCAGATCAGCTGGGGAAGCACTGGAATTTGTTTCCAAATGCCATGTTGAGCCATTGTATGGTTTTAAGCAGGGGCAGACTTACCTCTAAAGGGATCACTGCAGCTGCTATGGGGAGGAGACTGTGGGGTGCCAGGGAAGCAGGATGCTAGGTGGGAGACGAGGAGACGGCTGAGAGGTGGCCATGGCAGGGCGAGGGTGTTGTTAGTGGAAATGGAGAAGTGGATGGAAATGCTGAGATGCCAGTGACAGCATGGCAGTGACTTTCAGAGATGCAGGGAAAAGAGACAGCCCTCAATCCTCCCAAAGATTAAAATCTTCTGCCCTCCCCCATCCACCCAAGGTGGGCATCTGTGTTCAGAATTGGACCCCAGTATCTAGCGGGCATTTACGGGGAAGTTTTCTAAAAAACTGAATGCATTGAAAAACTCACATCAAAGTGCATGTTCGCTCTGGGAAGCCCAAGGTCTAACAGGATGCACCATCTAAAAAGCAATCGAGCTGGTGCCTCATCTCAGCTGGGGTCTGAATCTGAGAGTCCACGCCTTGAACCAAGGCCACTCTGTGCAGGCTGCCGGCACACCTGGGACCTAGGAGAACTGGGCTCTCTGCCTGACTCACCCATGCACCCACTGTGTACCCCGCACACTCTCTCACCCCTCCAGCCTTGGTTTCCTCTTCTGCAGAGTGAGCTCTGAGTGCCAGCATCGGTGGCAGGCCCTGACAGTGAGGTCAAAGCAAAGGCAGTGCACATCTTGCTCTGATGATGCCTCTAGAAGCCCCTTCCCTCCCTCGGTGGGCACAGGGCTGGGCTGCTCTCAATGCTATGGAGAAACACAAATCTCTGGCTTTCCAGAAGTCAATGTCGGCTCTGAAAAGTGACCCTTGACTCAGGTTCAAGTTGTTGGGGCCTTGGGCATACATTCTCGCTCCCTGAGACAGGACAGAGAGCTTTGCCTGCAGCACCAGGCTGCAGCAGGACGCTGCCTCGGCTGTGTGTAGCAGCCTGCAAGCCTCTGGCTTGGCTGGAAGGCAAGAGGATCTTCAGGAGCTGAAGCTGTCCCTGCCTTGTCAAGGGCCTGGCAGCTGTCTCCTGGCCCCACAATGTGCTGTTCTCTCCCACACACCTGAGAAAAGCTCAAATATCACACCGAAAGCAGATGAGGCCAGAGAGGAAGACTTGAGCTGCCACCGCAGGAGGATTTGGGAACCTGGAACCATCTGGAGCGTCCAGCCGTGCTTGGCAGCTTGGAGGCTCATGCCAAAAAAGGGCCAGGGAAAGTGGCTGGTAGAGGTCAGAGAACCAGCTGACGATGTCATCAAGTGATGTGGCCACCTGGACTTCTAGTAAATGTCTCAGACTTAAAATGGGCAGAGCTGAGTTCCTGCTCATTTTCCATTCCTGTGAACGGCAGCTCCATCTCCCTTCCTCAGGCTCTTTCTCTCCTATTCTGCACATACAAATCCACAGGCAACCCTGATTTCTGTGAGCTGTCCTGTCCGCAGGCAGCCAGAAATAGACATCTCTCTGCTTTGGCCGACAGCCAGGTCTAAGCCACCTTCACTCTCTCCAGGATACACACAGCAACTCCTGACTGCTCCCCTCTTCCCTGCCCTCCCCCTGCCTATTCCCAAAGGCAGCCCACTGTGACCCTAGAAAAACGTTAGGTCCCGTCACATCACTTCCCTACTCAGAACTCGCCGGTATCCCCCATCTCATTCAGAGTAAACTTCAAAGTCTTGTATGGAGTTTCCTTGACAAATTAAACATAGAATTACCCCATATGATCCAGCAATGCTGCTTCCGGGTGTGTACCCAAAATGGCTGAAAGCGGTGACTTGAGCAGATATTTGTAGACTTGTGTTCACAGCAGCATTGGGCAGCGGCTAAAACGTGTCTGCAGCCAGTGTCCATGGACAGATGAATACATAAGCCCAGTGTGGTCTATATGTACAATGGAATTCAGCTTTACAAAGGAAGGAAATTCTGGCTCATGCTACGACATGGGTGAGCCGTGAAGGCACTGTGCTAAGTGAAACAAGCCAGATACAAAAGGACAAACACTGTGTGATTCCGCTTAAATGAAGTCCCTAAAGTAGTCAAATTCATAGATACAGATGGCAGAGCAACAGGCGTCAGGGGCTGGGGGATGGGTTGGGGAGTTAGTTTAACAGGGCTACTATCACAAATATAGTTCTTGGAAAAATGGGGGAAGATGGAAAATGCATATGACCTACTAGATCTGTCTCTCAACAGATCATTAATAAATGTTCCTTGAGTAGATCAGAAAGACCTTCCAGGAGAGACAGCGAGAGGACAGCCGCCACCATTCCATTCCAAACTTTCTCTGCACCATGAGGCCGGTCATCAGAACCATCTGCCATGTGCAGGACTCGGGGGCTGTGAAGTCCCCACTGTGTTGTGTGGTCTGAGAGTGTCCAGCACAGCACCTGTGTGGCCTTCTGTTCTTTCTTACTGTGGCCATCCGTGAGAAATACATCAGCCCCCCGCACCCCCATTCTGCTTTCTGTTCTCAAATGGGACTACTCTAGGTACTCATTCAAATGGAGTTACAGTGTCTCTCCTTTGTGTCTGATTCTTTCCTCTTAGCGTAATGTCTTTGTAGGGCAGCATGTGACGAATTTCCTTCCTTTCTGAGGCTGAATGGTATTCCACGGAGTGTACAGGCCACCATCTGCTAATTGTTCATCTGCGCATGAACGTAGAGTCCATCTACAATGCCCACCATCCCAGGCACATGAGTGCACACGCATCCCCACACCAGGAGACAAAGGCCTCCCAAAGCCTTTCCTACAGGAAATGCCCTGTGTATTTTCTATTCGATATGATTTTGCTTCTAAAATGCCAGCAGCAGCTCGCTCGATTTCATGAACAACTAAAGCAATTCCCCGTTTGATTTCCTGTGTGAAGCCGCTGTTCTGAAGAACACAGACTGCGGCAAGATGCTCTGGGCCATCCCCTCATGCAGCGCACCGCGTATGACACAAGGCTCTATGGCGCAGGAAACATGGCATTTTTAGCACTGAGATGATGTTAGAAAAGACAAACGTCTGAAAATTAAGGAGGTAAGCGACTGGCCTAAGAAGACAGAAAAATAACGCAGTTAAAGAAAATGGAAGGAAGGGAGAAATAGAGGCAGGAACCCAATGAGAGCAGCAGGAAACAAAGAAGCCAGACAGTAAAAGAATGCCCGAGAGGGATGCAAGCAATGAAAGGGGAGCAGGGAGGACCCCCGTGTGTCGGCTGCTTACTTCACCCCAGACACTCCCCCAGGCCCTGAGGATGCAGGTGGAGCCGCCGACATGCCTGATCCCCTGGCACTGCCTCTCAGCTCTCGTTCGTCCCCAAAACCTCCCAAGAGGCCAGCGTCTACTCTACAGGTAAAGAAATGAAGACGGACAGAGGTCAGGCTTTCTCGAGGTCCCTCAGCCAGGAGCGGGGCAGGCAGGTTGCAAGCCCTGGCTGCCTAGATGTCCAGGACCCATCTTCCTTCTCTGCCATGGCCACCTGCACCCAGCCCAGGGGACAGCACACCCCACTCAAGAGCTTCCATCTCATGGCACCAACAAGCAAAACAGTGCAAAACCCTGAAGGTCTTTGGTACATGGCGACTGGGCGTTTGCAGTGACTGCTGGCCTGTGAGGAGGGAGGGGAAGGACCCTCAGAGGAGCAGCTTGTTGGAGGACAGCGTGAGGAGGACTCCAGAGGAGTTAGAGGTCATGTGCGCATCGACCCTGGAGTGGCAGCTCCCCGGGAAGGGGAGGGGACTAAGGTCAGTGACTCCCAGATCTGAGCAGGTGGAGCTGGCTGGTGGGTGCATCAGAAATGATCTAGGACTGTAACAGCTTCCTGGGCTCCTGCATATGATACAGAAAGTCGGAAACAGGGCCAGGAATCTGCATTTTTTTACTCCACCCCCATTCTGATGCTTAGCCAGGGCTGGAATGGAGCCTTCTGAAGCCTGCAGTGGCCCTGCCACACATGCGTATCCACCAGCCACTTGCCAGGATGGGTCCAGAGGGCAGGCTCATGGGCTACTCAAGCCCAGAGGTGGGGACAGTGCAGTCACAAGCACTGGGTGGACGGAGAAGGCCACAGTGGCAGCTGTGGCCAGGAGCAGCATCTCTGCACAGTGTCACTTGCACCCCAGCCTCTCTCCCAGCTGTCCCCCTCACTGCTCAGAGCTCAGCGTGCAAGAAGGGTCCTCTACTCTGCTCTTACGAGGATTCTGAGACCTGGGTGGCCTGCTGGGCCTTGGTCTCCCTGGAGGAGGCCATTGCGGGGCTCTTGCCTGTAGATCCCAGACACCCTTGTCCCCGTGTTTAGTGTCCTGCCTTTAGGATGGGACTGAGACACCAATAAATACCCTTCTCACAAAGGACAAGCGGGTTTTCTCACATTTGCCAGGGCAGCAGACAGGAGCACCCTGTGGACAGATCGAGGCTCTGTTTGCTCAGTCCTGTCGTTCGGCTGAGTTGGAATAACCGTAAGACTCAGCGACAGGCTGTGCGGGGTCACGGTGCCCAGGGATAGAGACCTTGCCCAGACCCTATTCACTTGAAATAACGAGGATTTTCCCTCATGCATTTCCTGAGATCCTGAAACAGTACAGTTTCTTGTGCCAGAAGGGAAGGTCCAGATCCCCTTGGCAGATCCTGTGTCATGACGGGTTTTATAGGGTTCAACGTCATAAAACACCAGACCCACGGAGACCTATAAAACGTCCCAAACATTTCCCTTGCGAAAGTCAGGCCAAGGAGTTGAATTCTTTCCAAGGCGCAGGCTTCTCCAAGTGAGGGGAGGCTCTGAATCCACCTGGTCTGGGCCCCGCCACTCTGTTACCCCAACGTGACTTCACACAGGGTCCCCATGCAGCGCTGCAGTGTGGGCTGCCCACTGACCACACTTAAGTCACGTGGAATTCAATGAACGCCTGCAACCTGTCCTGAGCACCACTCTGTAACTCTGGCTGATTATTTAGAAGGCACTTTGGGAGTGCAATGCCTCAAAGGCCTCCCTGGATCACCTGGTATGAATTTTGCAGCCTAAAGTGCAATCTTGTATGAGTCACTTCATCTCATTGCTTCTGTCTCCTCTGAGCAGTGAGGCTGTGGGTGGATGATTTCAGAGTTGCCTCCAGCCCTAACATTCAGGGGCTGTGATTCCACCACAGATTTAGGAGGCACTGAGGGACAGACAGCCTGGGCTCTGCTCATAGCTGCGGAGAAAGAGTGTGGAGCCTGGAGATGGTCCAGCCCCAGCACTTTCGTGCCCTAAAGGAGCCCGGGGGTAACACAGGGCTCCATCAGGAATGGTGCTCTGGTTTCTCTTTGCCTCTCCACTCCCTCTCAGTCTCCACCACGGTCTACTAATCACCAAAGTCTTCACTGCTGCCAGCAACAGCCTCGTTCCCCTGCTTTTCCATCTCCCCCTCCGTACCATCCATGCTCACTTCAAGACTCAGAGGTCCCAGTTTCCGAGCCAACTGTGTGTGGTGTATGCAGGGCCAGCCCTGGGACCCAGCATGCTATGCTGAGGCTCAAGGCAGAAACCAATCTAAGCAGTGGGCATGGACAGGAGGGATCTCATAGGAGGATAAAACAAGAAAAGAAAATATTTTATCAAGGACAAAAAAGAACTTCGAGAGAATCTTTCTCCAGCCTTCAATGAATGAATAATTCTTTCAGAAAGTCAATCATGTTATGTGGCCCATAAGACCTTAAAATTGAATAATCTGGCCAGCCGCAGTGGCTCATGCCTATAATCTCAGCAGTTTGGGAGGCCAAGGCAGGTGGATCACTTGAGGTCAGGAGCTTGAGACCAGCCTGGCCAACATGGTGAAACCTTGTCTCTACTAATAGAATAAAAATTAGCCAAGCATGGTGGTAGGCGGCACCTGTATTCTCAGCTACTCAAGAGGCTGAGGCAAGAGAATTGTGTGAACCTGGGAAGGAGAGGTTGCAGTGAGCCGAGATCGCACCACTGCACTCCAGCTGGGGCGACAGAGTGAGACTCTGTCTAAAAAGTATAATAATAAATAAAAACTGAACAATTGTACCCATCATTATAAGACAAGGTAAAGCCAAAAAAGCCAAAGTGCTCTCATGAAAGCTAGTTCTTAAGTGATTTCATATTACAGAATTCAGAACATATAAAGTACTTGGAATAGTGCCTTGAACTAAGCACTCTATAAATATTAGTTATTACTATAGCATGGCACAATAATATTGTAGTAGTCACCCCAAACCATGAAGAAATCATTGTATTTATTAATTTAGAAGACTGCGTATGGCTGGGTGCAGTGGCTCATGCCTGTAATCCCAGCACTTTGGGAGGCTGAGGCAGGAGGATCACTTGAGGTCAAGAGTTTGAGACCAGCCTAGTCAAGATGTTTAAACTCTGTCTCTACTAAAAATACAAAAATTAGTCAGATGTGGTGGTGGGCGGCGCCTGTAGTCCCAGCTACTCTGGAGGCTGAGACAAGAGAATCGCTTGAACCTGGGAGGTAGAGTTTGCAGTGATCCGAGATTGTGCCACTGCACTCCAGCCTGGGTGACAGAGCAAGAGTCTGTCTCAGAAAAAGCAAAGAGCAAAAACAAAAAAAAACTGGAAGCCACTGTAATTTACAGCAAAATTTTAAAATCTCTCTGAGCCTCAGTGGCTTTATCTATAAAGTGGGGGGTGTAAATATGTTTTCTGCCTGCCTTAAAGGATCTTATTGATAATATAAAAATAATTTGTAAAACAAAGTCCCATATAAAATCTCTGTTGAGACCAAATTATAAAAGCTAAATGATTAGAACTGTTGTTCTTTCAGATCATCCATATCTGTGTCAGATGGCTAACATGTTGGCAGAGTGATTTCAGGGCAGGGTTTAGGATGAGAAATTTTATGTGCTTATGATGATATTGACTAGACCTTGTTACAAGATCATAACAAGCTCTGGAATAGAGCTAAACAAACAACACCGTTTTCTTTGGTGTCCTCCATGGGTCTGCTTGAAGAACTAGTATTTGTTCAAGATGTCATCCACACATCACCAACCCTGTACTCATGAAGCCACCCCTTCTGAGCCCACAGTGCCTCTTACAGGCTGGTAGCAGAGAACCCAAGTCCGCATGTCTGCTGTCTAAACTAGACTCCTCCTGAGCTCTTCAAAGAAAAGGCTTTTTTGTTTGTTTGGTTGTTGATCTTTGTAGTTTCAGGCCTGATCTTACCTCTTGAAACATTGTAGACATGTAGTAAATTTTTCTCTTCTTTGAATGAATAAATAATCAAACAATGACAGAAAACCCAAACATAAGAAAATGCTTACTTTCCACCTCTCGACAGCATCCCGCTGCCAGAAGGAGTAAATAGTTTAATTTACCAAGACAATGGTAGAAAGATGTCGTTCACACCCCCAACCATTGTTATCCTGAATATTGATTGTGGATCATTAGCCAATACTTTGGGGTCAAGAAGGCACACTGATCTCATGTTGAATGTTGCACTACATCTAAGATGCCCGAAATGAAAATATAATTTTCTCCTTTTTGTTGCAGGACTGTTTGCCATATTTCACGAAGTCTATCCCCTTTAATGACTGCCAGTTTTCATCAATAATAAGTGGGAATCCTAGCAGAGATTCCCAGAGGAAGAAAGGATAAGAGAAATTGAATTACTCCAGGTATACACACTTGAGTTTAAGGAAATTTAAGACAGAATTACTAAGAGAGAAAGGAAATCAAATTCGTTTAGGAAGTCAAAGTCACTCACTGGTGCCAGAGAAGTTGTTAATAGAATGTCTGCGTGAAGAGAAAAGGCCAGACTGTATTCAGGAAGTCAACAGGCTGAAGTCTCTGACTCGGTTGGGTGGAACTTTCGGGTTTAGTCTCTTGAATTTCCAGGTTTCTTTGGCTCCTTCAGCCTTAAGTAATAACATTTCAGTTTGGTAAACACAGCTTACCTCCTATGGTGAATGCTTGTAGCAGGAAAGAGCAATTAACCAACCACAAATATTTCTGTGTCAGTCTGACTCCCTGGTGAAAAATGCAAAGCCTGTGGGATCCATCTGTTTTTAAAATGCCAAAACACTTCCTTTAGTTAAGAACCACGGATGGCCATAATCAAGGCTGAATCTCATACTTTAACACATTAGCAATTAGGTTTGGTTAAAAAAGTAGAAATAGAAGCAACCACCTTAACAAAGAGGCTATTTATTTATTTAATTGTATTTGTTTGAGACGGAGACTCTCTGTGTCATCCAGGCTGGAGTGCACTGGCGTGATCTCGGCTCACTGCAACCTCCACCTCCCAGGTTCAAGCAATTCTCTAGCCTCAACTTTCTGAGTAGCTAGGACTACAGGCACCTGCCACCAGGCCTGGCTAATTTTTGTATTTTTAATAGAGATGGAGTTTCACCATGTTGACCAGGCTGGTCTCGAACTCCTGACCTCAAGTGATCCACCTGCCTCTGCCTCTCAAAGTGCTGGGATTACAGGCATGAGCCACTGTGTCCGGCTCATGTGGAGGCATGTTAGCACAGTGGGTGTATGCATACAGACTTGACAGCAAGACAGATTGGGTTCAAATCCAAGGTTCCCCACATGCTCACCATGTGCTCTTTGGCCAGTACTTCTGAGCCTCGGTTTTTTCATCCTTAAAATGTGGACAATGTATTCCTCATCCCATTACTGGACCT
Organism: Cacajao melanocephalus; assembly: GCA_963573385.1. Lineage (NCBI taxonomy): Eukaryota > Metazoa > Chordata > Mammalia > Primates > Pitheciidae > Cacajao > Cacajao melanocephalus. The sequence continues at coordinate 22,211 of CAUYLG010024706.1, forward strand.
CTGTATGTAAGCAAAGATCTTTCTATTTCTTTCATTTCAATCTCAGATTCCCAGAAAGGGGGCAAGAGACACAGAGAGTTAAGTTTGGATTTTTACAAAACATTTTTGGGGCCACAGCCCCCGTTGAGAACCTGATAGAACTACAGACACTATCCCTAGAAAATACACTTATTACATACATGCCAAATATTGCACCCAGCTTCAGGACCTCTCCCCTGACAAAGCCCCACAGTTATTCGTGGACCTCTGATTAGAAACCCTGCTTTAGATGATGGGACCAATGCAGCCAAAGCCTTGGGTTTTGTTTCCTTGTGAGTCATTTCATTTCACAGAGACGAAAGTCTGCTCTGCAGCCAAAGACCACATCAATGACCCTGGCCAGCAAGCATGGCTGTCAAGGAGCTGGAGAAGAGAGATGAAAAACTCAGGCCACTATCACACTCACTTTAAATGCAATTCAAAGCTCACACCACTCCTGCCCCCAAAAGAATGTTTCATCTTCCCATAGCCTCATAATTATTTGACGGGATTAGGAAAGAATAGACTTCAGCTCCACGATGTAATTCAGAATGACTTTGCAAGCTGCATGTTATTTTTTCAATCATCACCATCTATAATGATAAAAAATATGGACGCAAACAAAACACTCGATTGGTGATATTGAGTTCATACAAAGAAACATTATGCAGGCTCAGAAATGATCATTTTGAGTCCTCAAAAGTGATCAAAAGTAGCAGTGGGAAAGTTGCTTATGTTACAATAAAAAGAAAAGAGAAGAATCCAACGTGTTATGCTCTTTGTGATTCCAGCAATGAAAACTGCATCCGATAAATCAAGATGAGCAGCTCTTAGGTAACAGTGTTAGGGTGTCAGCATTATTGATGGTTTATACCTGTTTTCAACATTTTCTAGAGTATTATATAATTTTTATAGTTTAAAAGTCAGGAGATTATATATCTGTGCAAAATCAGCCTGTCCTTCCAAGTGGCTCTGGCCAGCCTGCCCCTCTGAGCGACCCAGCTCTTTCTGTGGCTTCTCTGTTGATTAGGCTGAAAAGGCAGCTGGGTAGCTGCAGACTCAGAGCCCCCCAGGCTTAGACAACCACAGAACCCGAGTTGGGCGAGTGGAAACAGCGGCGAGGCACAGTCACATCCCTGCCCTGCTTCCTATCAGGTCTCGTGCAGTCTGAGTCTGCCGCATGAAGGCGGGCTCATGGAAGCAGGTGAGGCATTTCCACTTCTAAATCCATGCAAGCCTCTGATTTTTGGATTCATGTTACCCATGAATTGGCTGTGAGTCAACTGTGAATGACCTGACCAGGGCAACAGCCCTATGGGTGGTGGGCAGCAAAGTCCCAGGAGTGCCACACCTCAGGCCTGGCTGGCTTCCTGCCGGCATTGGCTGATGCTGGAAACAGACGTGGGGTCCCCATGACATCCCTATGGGTGCTGTGAGATTAGCTATTCACACGGCTGCCACCGAGAGAGCATTGCCAAGTTTCCTGCTGTGTAACTTGAGGAAGGGGTAGCAGCTTCAACAATCAGGTGGCTGCTGTGACCTGGTAAAGCATCAGGGTCAGCACCTGAGTCATTGTTGTGATGCCTGCTAAGGTATGGCAGTGCCAGCTGCACCAGCTCAAGGCCCGCTTGCTCCTAATGGGCTGGGCTTTTACCAACCTCCCTTGCCTGTAGCTGGGGGAAGTGATGAGTGGGAGGCACAAAGGGCCCCCAGCATTTCCTTTTCAAAGCTCTCAGTGGATGAGCGGGTGTTTCCCTCGAGCCCTCCACAGCTCCTCTGGCCCCTGCACAAGTGAGTTGCTCGCTTGTCTGTTGGTCCCAAAGGGCAGGACTGGCCCCCATCACAGTTGTATTTGGGTTGGAAGTACAGATGGGTGCACACAACCGACACTAGGAGCTGGCTTGTTTCTGTCCCCTGAGGCCTAGCACGGTGCCTGGCTTTCTGCATGCCTCCGCAAGTAACAACTGACCAGTGACAGTTCCAATGCTGGGTGACTCGAAGGCAGAGGGAATGTGGGAGAGCACTGACATGAAGGACCTTCTGGCCTAGGGTGGACAGAAGCAGAAAGCAAGGAAGACGTGAAAAGCCACGGGTTAGGGCTAGAGCTACTGCGTGGACAGGAATGCGGCTTACCAGGAGGGGCCAAGAAGGTTCCACGGCTCCTCCACAGGGCCACGTCTCAGGCAAACTTGCACCAGAGCCTCCTAGTGGAGGAAAGCCATTCTGGGTCCCAGGTTTCCCGAGGCCTGCAGTCACCCAGTACATACCCCGTGTGAGCACACCTCAAGCTCACTGTTCTTGGCTCTTGATCTCCCCCGAGTAGTTGTGCGTGTGTCTGCAAGCCGCAGATGATTTCACAGCATGCGTGTAGCCCTCATGCCATGACACTTTTCTCTTGCCCTACAGCAGTGGCAGAGGCGGTGGTGAATGAAGATGGGTGGAGGGTTCCGTGTACTGGCTTTGGAGTCAAACTGTCCTGAGCCTGTGCTTTGGCTGTGGTCCTTCCCAGGCCTGGGCCATCAGGCAGGTTCCTGATGACATCACGGGGCTATTGTGAGGACGATGTGACTTTAGGGGTGAGAAGCACCCAAAGTCTGGTGGTGATCCCCTACTTGACCAGCATGTCTGATGTGCCACACAGAGCCACAGAATGACACACTGGAAGGCTGTCGACTCCACCCCTGATTAGCAGTGCTGGGCCCTGAAGCCCAGAGAGAGGAAGTCATCCAGCCAGATGGCCAGGCCAGTGCCCAGGTGTAGAAATGCCGGCTCGGGGAAAAAACTAGCTTGCCATGGGCTGATCGTCTCAGCAATCTCCTCCCTGCTCTCCTGGCCTCAGGATCCCCCTCCGGTCCTAATCCAGGTCGCCATCCTGCCTCACTGTCATCTGCACCCTCAGCCTGGGCTGATCTTTGACACCCACTAAGCTTGATGTTGGCATGGGCCCAGTAACCCCCCAAAACCCCAAGCTGGTCCACTGGGACTCTCCGATCAGTTGCTCCTAAATTCCAAGCACTTGGCCACTCGTTACCTGGACCTTTTATCTCCACTGGGTCCACTAAGCTCCTGTCTCTTCAAAGTTCTTTTAGAGCATTGACTTGCCTTCTTCTAAAAGCTCCCCAAAGCCCTGCAGGGTGTGTGATGTCTTCCTCTGCAGCTGGGGTGGACACCCCTGTCTTTCTTGGGGGCCATGACAGGCCCTTCTCCTGGTAGGATCCATTAGTGACAGCTGCGTGGTGGTCCAGGCCAGGCCCACTGCAAATCCAGGACCATTCTCAGGGGCAGGGTTTGCCATGGTAGGAAGGTAGGGCATTCTGTCTTAATCTTTTACAATCCCAGTCCATCGTCCTTCCAATTCTAACTAGTTGTCAAGCTGTCCATCCTCCCTAGCCTGCCTCAGTTTCCTGCCCCACTTCACTCTTCTGGTGCCAAGGGTGTTGTTACCCTGCTCCTGGCTTTGTAAAATCACAGTGTACATTTATACTCCATGCTGGAAAAAATGTCAGTGTCACAAGCTCAGTGAGGCTTACACACTGCTCTGTCAGCAGATGGGACAGACCTGCTTTTCTGAGACTGTTCTTCCTTCTGTTTATTATTTTCTCTATCCACAGCTGAACCCATTCATGTCGGTTCTGGACCTATTGTCACAGGGAAGCAGAAAGAAAAACAAAACAACTTTTCTGCTTTAAGCCCGTGATGCAGATACGACCAACTGAGAGATCGTGTTGAGACAGTTTGGGCAGACGGGGCTCAAGTGGGCTCCCTAAGAGTCCCACCTAGGGGGGACCTGGAGTGGGAGGATGCATCCCTTGCCCTGGGACGTGCTCCAGAATCTCTGAGAAGGGGCTCGGCCAGAGCCAGAGGCTGACATGACACATCCTAGCAACCACCTGCACAAAATGATGGCAAAGATCAGATAGGCCACCCCTGAATTCCTGAGACTCATAGGCTCCCAGAACTTGGACCAAACCATGGAGAAAGGGGTGAAGACCCTGAGCTGAGAAGTCAGTTTCCTCTCTCCAACAGAGACGTAGGTGTTACCAAACAGATGTTCTAATTTTGCACACCAAGCTATGGACTGTGATGCACACTCAATATACATGAATTCACTCTGTCAATCATTCACCTGAGCCCACCCACACCCCTCCAGAGGCCAGGAATGCCTTCATAAGAAGCCTAACCCACCCTTCCACCTTCCACGAAGCTAGTGTCATTGCCAACAATTGCAAAGGTTCAGCACAATCTGTTGTTTTGTTTTTTCTAAAAAATGATAAATGAGCCAAATACATCTTCCTAAGTGTCTTCAGGATGTGTGACCTTGAGAAGGTAAAAGAGAATAGACATGAGACAAATTCTGCCCTGGCATTATCCTCCCCCAGGTCTGCAAACAGGACGTAGAAGAGCTTCAAGCACATTCAAGGTCACCTTAAAGACACCCCATGATGTGGCAAAGAGACAGCTCTGCAGCCAGGCTGGTCACCATCTGTGTGACCTCAGGAAAGGCACACAGTCTCCAGGTGTGCATCAGAGAACCAGGATGAAGAGCCACGTGTACCTGGCAGCTGGTCCAAAGCCTGTTCTACTGTCTGCCTCCTTGCTAGGCCCAGTGCGGAAAGCGATTTGTCATGCCTGGCGCAGCCAGGGGCAGGGCAAGAGGTAGATGGGGAGAGGGCTCATTGGAGGTAGGGACATTAGGACTGGACCTCCAAGGATACATAGGAGCTCTCTGAGGGAGATGTGCATTTCAGGCAGGGAGTGGGGTTGGCAAAAGCTCTTAAGTGTCATGTGTGCCAGGAAGTCCTCAGGGACAGGACAGATGGGCCCAGCATGCCTGGAGAAGAAAGGAGACCCAGACTGTCCACTCCTTGGAGGCCTCGATGGGAGACTTGGCCCTTATTCTCAAACATAGAGGAGATTATGGTGGTTTTGCCCTGGGGGATGATATGGCCACATTAGAGTTTTAGAAAGACCTTGCCAGCCACACATGGAATAGATTGGAGTGGCTGCAGAGAGATGGGCTCCAAGGATGCAGAACTGTCCAATCTAGAGGTGAAAAGGCCTGAACAAAAGCAGTGGAGCTTGGGAGCAAATTTGAGAAAGGAGAGAACAGGTGTTATTGCAATTTCGCCCTTACTTAGGGACACTGGCCAGAGGCTACGGTTGGCTCTGCATTGAGATTGAGTGTCCAGGCCACTCTTTGGCTTGGCAGGTCACCATGCTGGGCTTAGGGACAAGGGGTAGAGGGAGTGGGTGCTGTCTCCCTTCTCCAGGCCCATTCCAAGTAGAAAACAGAGCTCTCTTGCCATTGGACAACAGGAAATTTTGTATGGTAGAAAGAATAGAAAGACCTCTGTGAAGGATGGTACTCGCAGCGACTCGATTTCTACAAAATAGATGAGGCTTGGGAATCTTCATGGCACAGAATTTATTTGCTCACTTTTGTTGCAGTGATATTTGTCATAGTAGATGATTTTGCTGTTGTTTTTGGTAAGGGTGTAGGTGTACCTGTATGGGTACCTGCGTATCTTTGTGTGTTTCTGTGTCTACGTATTTCTATGTGTCTATGTCTGTGTATATATGTGTGTATCTGTGTGTGTTCTTATGCGTGTGTGTCTGTATCTGTGTGTCTGTATGCATGTATGTGTCTCCATGTGTCTGTGCATGTGTGTTTGTCTGTGTCTGTATATGCTCTATGGCAGTTACTCCCTTGCCTGATATATGGCCCCAGAGATGTCCTCTTTTTGGTCTTTCTTATTGTAAAATCCTTGAAACAGAGTCCACATGGGCCACTTAACCCAAACACCACATGCTAGAGAGCACAAGGTACCCAACACTAAATATGCAAGCACCTTCTCACATCTCATCTCAAGGATGGGAACAGGGGACACACTTCTCAGTCACTCAGACTGTCCTCCAACAGCAAGTCACCATATTGGAGACATTTTTTGAGCACATGCTCCGTGGAATCTGAGCTAGCGGCCCCTCCCAACCTGCAATTAACTGAAAGTGTTTAGCCATGAAGATTCCTAAAAGATCTTAAACGCACGCCCCTGTGATGGCATCACACACACGGATAACCAGCTCCTGAAGGCTCCGGCTTCTCCCCGTTCAGATTTATGCCTCTTCCTCCGTCAGTTGCCAGTGGGTCTTCAGTCAACGAAAGGAAGACGAAACATGACGATGCCCATTTTCTTACATGTAGGCAGTCCAAATGGCCAGAGAGAGGCCATTTTGACAGTCCGAAAATAAATAGGAGGAGGGAGGGAGGAGGGTGGAGCTCTATCATGAGAGGGTGGCTTTATGGGCAGGCAGCAATTAGGGGAACCTGATTCAAAAACAGAAGGTTCCGTTCCGCCAAGATGGATGGTGTGGAGTCATTCCAAGCAACTGTAATGAATGCATGGCCTGTGGCCCCCACTGCAACCCATGCTACCCCTCTTCCAGGGGCCTTGTATAGAAAGGTTTGAAACCCTTTTCTTGGCCACAAAGGAGTGTGACTGTTGTGCAGGTGAATGGGATCTTTCATTTCTTTGTCTTTTTTTTTTTTTTTTTTTTTTTGAGATGGTGTCTCACTCTGTTGCCCAGCTGGAGTGCAGTAACACAATCTTGGCTCACTGCAACCTCCAGGTCCTGGGTTCAAGCAATTCTCCTATCTCGGCCTTCTGAGTAGCTGGGATTACAGTCACGCACCACCACACCTGGCTAATTTTTGTGTTTTTAGTAGAGACAGAGTTTCGCCATGTTGGCCAGGCTGGTCTCAAACTTCAGACCTCAAGTGATCCACCCACCTCGGCCTCTCAAAGTGCTGGGACTGCAGGTATGTGCCACTGTGCCTGGCCGTGAATGGGATCTTTCTTTCTTTTCTTTTTTTTTGGGAGGGAGACGAAGTCTTGCTCTGTCGCCCAGACTAGAGTGCAGTGGCGCGATCTTGGCCCACGGCAACCTCCGCCTCCTGAGTTCAAGAGATTCTCCTACCTCAGCCTCCTGAGTAGCTGGGATTACAGGCAAGCCAGGACCCAAGCTCCGAGAAAGGCTGGGGAGTTGCCAGTCCCAGGGTAGATCCCCTCATCTCCCAGCCAGGAGCCTCTCTGGGGGTAGTTTTGATTCCCACTTGCTAGTTCTCACAGGGTACTTGTCTTGGTGGCAACATGGGGTGCAGGAGGCTGGGAAGATGCACTTGACCAGCAGGGGAGGGAGGGAGCTGGCCCCTTTCACTGCGAGCCCAGCTCAGCCAGCAGCCTCAGCAGAGGTGAGGGCCTGGCAGAAAAATGGGCAGAGTGACCGCTTCCATCCTCCACACCTGCACCTAGGAACCCCCAGCCTGGTGATCAAGAGAGCAGGTGTGTTCTTGCCAGTCTCAGCCCTCAGACGTTGCCAAGGAAGAGAACCCTCTGCTCACTTAAGTCAGTGCACAGAGCCCTGTTCCACTGCAGGAAACTGCCTGGCCACACGCTCACACTGGCCCTGCGGCAAACGCCTCTCTGAAAGGGTCACTCTGCATGAAGCTTGGACGCAGGATCAAGCAGAAAAAAAAAAGCATCCTACATCGACACAGGGGCAGGTGACAAAGCTGCACCCTCTCCCTTTGAGGGTTACCAGACTTCAATCCTTCCTGTGCCGGCAGCCCCAGATCTTTCTCATCTGATGAAACTGGATAAAAGCTATCAACACTCTTTGCAGATGAGTGCCCACCTACACACAAGCTCGTATCCAAAATCAGGAGCTGACAGGCGACCAGGAGACTCATCAGGAGCCCAGGGGCTGGAAGGTCAGAAGCAACTTAATCCATGAAGTGCAGAACATCAAATGTCCTTTTACATGCTACGTGTGGCTGTGTGCTTCACACATACGCAGACATTCTCTGCACCTGGACAATCTCCAGCATCAGGGCCTCCTTCAGTTCTGCACCCCAGGTGTGCCTTTACCTCTCCTGGTCCTGGCTCGGCATCCCTGGTATCAAGGTGTACAAAGAGGCCAGCAGAGAGTGGGGATGAGAAGGAAGGCACCCAGGAGGATACCCTTGTAGCACATGGTGTGGAAAGCACCAGCCCTTGGCAAGGGGGGACTTCACTTGGCAGCAGATGAAGTAGGCACATGACAGCCATGGGGACAGGTTCTCCATCTAGGCCCCTAGGCCACTCCCCTTCCCTGCCACTGACCACAAAGCAGGGCCACTCACCCGGGCCCCCACTGTCAGGCACTTGGGACTCAGGAGAGCCTAGGAGGCAAGTTATTCTCCACTTGTTCCCACTCAACAAAGCCAGCTGCAGGCAGGACCCTGATCTGCAGTTTGCCCTCCAGACACTCTACCTCTCCATGAGTGACGCTCTGGGGTCCAGCTTGTGCCCATGTACAAGAGTCAATTGTTAAATTCTCAGGAATTTTGTGAGCTGAATTATTCAAAACATTATGCAAGATTAAGCTATAAAAAACAATATGGCCCAGGCGTGGTGGCTCACGTCTGTAATCCCAGCACTTTGGGAGGCCGAGGTGGGTGGATCGCTTGAGGTCAAGAATTCAAGACCAGCCTGGCCAATTCTACTAAAAATACAAAAATTAGCCGGGGGTAGTGGCAGGTGCCTGTAATCCCAGGTACTCAGGAGGCTGAGGCAGGAGAATGGCTTGAACCCAGGAGGCAGAGGTTGCAGTGAGCCAAGATTGTGCCACTGCACTCCAGCCTGGGTGACAGAGTAAGACTCTGTCTCAAAGGAAAAAAGAAAAAGAAAAAGAAAAACCTATATGAATTAAAATGATAAAAAATTAATGTTAAATTATATAAGATATAATTAAATGAATTCTATTAAAACAAAGGTTATAAATACTTAAACCTCATCACTTCCTAATTATTTTCACTACATCTTAATAACAACTGTGCTTTGAGGTTCTTTAATTGACTGTCTCTGTAAGGTGGAAGCATTCTACAGCGCACATCTCTTCTCAAACCCATGTACATGCCCATCATGTTAGCAACTTGAAATTGGCCCTGATGGGAGTATTTACATAACAGGAATTGGCAAATGCTACAGATCAGCATTGATTTGTTCTGTGGGTTCTCTATACTTGAAAGAGCATCTTGTCTGGAGCTAGAACACTGCAAGTAGCACAACATTTGAGGAAACTTTTTTGAATATTAAAAACTATGATCCAATTCAGCAAAGAAGCTGCTCACGGCACGAAGGCTGCAGGCGGCCCCACGTCTTTGTTGTTGCATTTTGATTTACTCCTTAGCAGAAATGAACGTTTCAGTGTTCATGACAACACTACATCTGTTCATCCACTGCAACCGCTGCTTGCCAATGGCTATGACAGCAGCAAAGTCACAAAAGCTTTCTGTGAGACTCAGTTGCCTCTGCGGTATCTAGTATAGGGACTACTGCATATTTTGTTATTTGTAAATTAAATGCTATACATCCTTCATATCAGTACACGTTATTATGAACTTAGGTATGTATACGGTACACTTGTTTCCTGGAAAGCTGGTTGTTAAACACTTACTAGCACACCGTGCCCTTCATCAGCAAGATGGCTATCTTGACCTCACACTTCCCCCACGGCACTGCCAGGTGCCAGGGAGCCCATCAGATAGACAGACAGACACCACAAAGTAGAAATGATTCCTTTCCATGCTAACGTGTAAAAATAAAGGAAAGGTTAGCCTGTCCTATAAAGTACCAAATAAAATCAAGAAAATGGGCTATTACTTTTTAACCTATTTTCATGTGTAATACATTAAAAAGTATCATTTTATTTATTAAAATAAAATAATAAAATTAAAAGTGTTATTTAGTTTCTTATTCTTTTCACTCTGTCACCCAAGCTGGAGTGCGTGGTGTGATCTCGACTCACTGCAACCTCCACCTCCTGGGTTCAAGCAATTCTCCTGCCTCAGCCTTCTGAATAGCTGGGACTAAGGCATGTGCCACCGCGCCCAGCTAATTTTTGTATTTTTAGTAGAGACAGGGTTTCACCATGTTGGCCAGGCTGGTCTCAAAGTCTTGACCTTAAGCAACCCTCCTGCCTTGACCTCCCAAGGTGCCGGGATTACAGGTATGAGCCACCACGGCTGGCCAAAATAAAAAGTATTATTTAATTTTATGTAAAAAACCAACTGTACCAGAGAAATGGCAGGAATAAAAGAATCTTAAAATGGAATAATTTTATATAATCTTTACCAACAAAAGGCAGGGCCAGGCATGGTAGCTCATGCCTGTAATCCCAGTACTTTGGGAGGCCGAGACAAGCCAATTGCTTGAGCTCAGGAATTCGAGACCAGCCTGGGCAACATGGTGAAAACCCATCTCTACAAAAAAAATACAAAAATTAGCCAGGCATGGCGGTGTACACTTGTAGTCCCAGCTACTCGGGAGGCTGAGGAGCCATGGGAGGATGACTCTCAGACTCCAGATCCGGGAAATCCATGCCTCTCTGGAGCTATGGATGGCTGAGGTGGGGGGATTGCCTAAGCTGGGGAAGTGGAGGCTCCAGTGAGCCATGATTACATCACTGCACTCCAGCCTGGGAGACAGAGCGACACCCTATCTCAAAACAAACAAACAAACAAACAAACAGGCCAGGTACTGTGGCTCACAACTGTAACCCCAGCACTTTGGGAGGCCGAGGCAAGCAGATCACTTGAGGTCTGGAGTTTGAGACCAGCCTGACCAACATAATGAAACCCTGTCTCTATCAAAAAAATACAAAAATTACCTGGGCATGTTGACGCATGCCTGTAGTCCTAGCTACCCAGGAGGCTGACGTGGGAGAATCACTTGAACCCAGGAGGCAGAGACTGCAGAACCCTGGAACCCATAGCTGGGGGTGGTAGTGTCCCAGCTACTCAGGAGGCTGAGGCAGGAGAATTGCTTGAACCTGGGAGGAGGAGGTTGCAGTGAGCCGAGATTGCACCACTGCACTCCAGCCTGGGCAACAGAGTGAGACTCTGTCTCAAATAACAAACAACTACAAAAACCCCCAAAATCAATAGAAGTTGGAATGTCTGTAAAAATAGGCTATTTCTGTAACTGTAATAGACTCACAGCTGCGCATTTCACTGTAGGTTGGCTCCCTTAGTGAATTGCTCTGTTTTGTGCACAGATAGGGAACTAACCCTTAGTGAGCACACACACTATATTTCAGGCTCTTTCAGAAATGCTGTCCTGCTTGTATTTGTTTATTCCTTTCCTGGTGTTTCCAGAAAAGATTTGAGACCACTTATAAAAATATATACAATACAACAGGATAGAAAAAGAGACAAAGAAACTAGACCAAAGGGTAAGTTAGGGCAGAAAAAAAATTTGTGTACAAAGCCGATGCACGGAAATACAGACCATGACATGCTGGTACCCAGCTGCTAGTGGTTAGATGCAAATTGGGCTCTAAGTGTCCTGGAGTCCAAAGTACAGAGAAGAAAATGATCAGTCTGAAGAGTCACAGTGTCTGTAAGAAATCCATTGCTCCAGAGAGGCATGGATTTCCCGGATCTGGAGTCTGAGAGTCATCCTCCCATGGCTCCTTCTATGGAAGTCCCAGGTAGAATGGTGAGCAGCTCAGTGTCCTCTCAGCAATAAATGCCACCATGAGTTTCCAACCTCTGTTTCTTATGCAGCCTTCAGCACAAGCCAAGGACAAAGTACCCATGCCAAGAAAGAATGCCCAAGTCTGACTCAGGAAACGAGATTCTCTCAGCATCTCAAGTACTGCGAGATCCAAACCCACAGCTCTTGGACTGAGTATCTTGATACAGGGAAAGTTCCCAAAACACAGTTATGCGTTGCTTAACTACGGGGATCTGTTCCGGAAAATGCATCATTAGGTGACTTTGTTGTGCGAACATTGTACACAAAACTGAGATGGCAGAGCCTACTCCGCACCTAGGCTGTGAGGCACAGCCTGTTGCTTCTAGCTACGCACCTATACAGCATGTGACTGTGCTAAATACCACAGGCAACTGTAACACAATGGTAAATATTTGTGTCTCTAAATGTAGAACAAGTGCAGTAAAAATAGAGTGTTGTAATCTCATGAGACCACCATCATATATGTGGTCCGTCACTGACCGAAATCTTATTATGTGGCCCATGACAGTCTAGGTTCATGTCTCTCAATCTTATTAAATTTACTTTCTCTTTTGAGAAACAACATGCTCTCCTTTTCAAGACTTCAAAATGATTATTCTGCATAAAAGGAAATCAAAGAAGTTATCATGTAAGATGTGTCTTTTTGAAGTACAAGGACCCCCTGGTGGTTCTGACATTGAGAACTGAGAGCAGCCGATAAGAATGGAAATGCGTGCTCCTCAGCTTCAATTCACCTAAGAATTAGGGCTTTGTAATTTAATTCTGACAGGACTGTGAAGAGATATTATCGATGAATAAAGAAATAAGATGAAGAGGGTATAATTAACCTACCTGAGATAGGTAAGGCTGCTACTATACAGTGAGGTCAAACTATTGTCATCTCAGGAAGGCACATGGTGACTTGGTCACATTGCCAGGGCTGAACCTTGCACTGGGGCCCTCTGGTTGACAAGGCCAGCCATCTAACCGCCACACTGCAGGACGGGACTGCTCAGATGTGGCTGCTTTGTCTGACTTCTGTGTCCGAGTCATTCCACCTCCTCATATTCACAACATACTGAGAGAGAAAATTAAAGTATCCTTACTAAATATTTGACTGGGTGATTCCAAGTATTTTGGGATTCACAGACCCCTTTGGGAAGCTGATAAAAAATGTAAGTACCCACCTACATAAAAACTTGCTTAAAAGTTCGGGGAGCTCAGAGCACCAGGAAACTTATCAAAAGTCCATGGACTCAATGCTCAGAACTCCATCCGTTAAGCACAGAATCCCAAATGCCTTTATAGACACCACATGGCACAGTGCATATCACACACACACAAACCTTCCCTGCACTTGAACGACCTGAGTATGGGAGACTCCTTACATTTTGTATCCCAGGCGCCTTGTTTGCCCCCCACTGGTCCAGGCTCGGCATCCTAGGTACCAAAGTGTGCAAAGAGGCCAGCAGAGAGTGGATGAGAAGGCACGTCAGAGAACTTCCTTGAATACAATGTGGGAAGCACCAGTGCTTTGATGAAGGGATACCCACAAGCCCCACAGTGGACAAGGAGGAGCCTCCTCTATGTCTTAGGCTTGGGACCCCCATCCTGTAGTTCTGTTCAGTTCTCACGTCTATGCTTGGGGGTGGGTGCAACTGCTCCCATTTCACACTCCCAGCTGGCGGGTGCACAGCCAGACAGACCTGGCTGAAAGGAAGCCCTAATGCTTTCCTCTATACCACATTGCCTTGCAGGAAGTGGAATGTGCCAGCGGGCTCAGATGCCTCTTCTCTTTCTTCCAAGGGCCCCGTCAAAACCCCAGCATGCTGACGGCACTGGAGTGCACCATAGTTATTCAATTACCTTTGCTTTTCCTCTTTCAAGCTTTCATCCTCATGTCTTAACCTCAATTTTCATTCAAGGTTTTGCCCTTGTGTCTTTCACTAAAGAACCACTTTACCAGATATGCCAGGTGAGCCAGGCACTCTGCTGCTGGGTGCTGGGACCTAAAGGCACACGTAAGGCCTGTCCCTGTCCTCAAGGAGCTCTGGTCCAGAAAGCCTGGCAGGCCTCAAACAAGAGCCCCGGGAATGTGCTGGTGGTTGCTGGGGACACACAAATGGGCTTGGGCACCATGACTGGGAGGAGACATCTGCGCTTGCCCAGGACATCAGAGCAATTGTGAGTTGCCTACATGGGAAGGTGGGGAGGGGATTCAGACAAGCAGGAGCATGCCACAGAACATTCCAGAAATGTGAGGGCTGCTGTCACCGCTGCATACAGGCTGGCAGTGAGGTAGCAGATGTGAAAGGAAAGGTACTTCAGGCCCATGTGTGATCACCACCTTTTAGCTGTGATCATCCTGTAAGAATTGTGTGATTGATTTCCATCTAAGTATCTTGAGATTTCCATCTACATGCTGTCTTCCTGCCGCTTCATCATTCTTTCTTCCTTGTCGCCTGCTTGGAAGCTTTTCTCTAATCAGGTGCAGCACTACCTTTGAGCAGGGCTCACCTGCTCTGCTGGGCCTGCAAGCGGGGCCAGGTTTCTCTGGCTGGCTGTTACCGCTCCACACACGTAAGCCCTGCAAGCAAGGATGCTGGCCGCTGGTGGGCAGTCCGCAAGGCTGCAGACCCCAGGCCACAGGTGGGCGCACAAGATCAGAGTCCTCAAACAGGAGCTGGCCCTTTGAGTCCCTGCTCTACGTCCTGAAGGCCACAGTTTACTCTCAAGTAAGGGCTGTCCAGCCCAGCTCACAGCCACTTGGCCGGCCAGATTCTGTGGGGCTGGTTGAGCCCAGAGGACAGCACATTCCATCTGGCTAGAAGGCCGTACTCCCTCAGAGGCCCAGGTCCTCACTCCCTACATTCTTGGCCTTCTGCTTCCTTCCTGGAGAGGAGTCAGGTCTGGGTAGCTGGGCCTGTGCTTGGGGTGCCAGGAGCCTATATCAGTGCAGTGAGCTTGGCTGAGCAGACAGTCCTGCAGCCCCTGCCACAGAGCAAGGCTCAAAAATGCATGCTGGCCCAGTCGCAGTGGCTCATGCCTGCAATTCCAGCACTGTGGGAGGCCAAGGTGGGAAGATGGTTTGAAGCCAGGGGTTGGAGACCAGCCTGGGCAACAAAGCAAGACCCATCTCTTCAAAAAATAAGATTTAAAAATTAGCCAGGCATAGCGGTATACCTGTGATCCCAGCTACTCAGGAGGCTGAGGTGGGAGGATCGCTTGAGCCCAGGAGGTCAGTGCTGCAGTGAGCTATGATCTCTTACCACTGTATTCCAGCCTGGGCAACAGAGCAAGACCCCATCTCTGAAAAACAAACAAACAAAAAATACAAAAAACAACTCCCACAAAACCCACTGAACAACAACAAAAAATCATCCATGAGAAATACCATGAAGAGAGGCAAATACAGAACTATTCTAGAATAAGGTAGGGATTGGGAGAGAGAATGATGGATGATCAAAACTGCAAAAGGCCTGCTATATTCCAGAATGTTCAAAGAGGGTGTGACCACCAGGCCATGAATGCCAGTTTTCCCAAGGATGCCCAGGATTTGGCTACTTCTGCTCTGAGGAAGAATGAGTCTACCTTTTTTTTTTTTTTTTAATATTTTGCAGTAATTTTAGATTTGGAGAAAAATTACGAAGATAGTCCAGAGAATTTCCATATGTCTTTCCACGGGTTCTTCTAATGTTAACACCTTACCTAACCATGGTACCTTTGCCAGAACTAAGGAGTAACTGTTACCATCATAGCAGCGAGACTCTAGGCCTTGTTTAGATTTCATCTATTTTTCCACCAATGACCTTTGCAGTGTTGTTCTAGGATTCAATACAGGATGCGAAGTCTGGGTTTGGGTGTCCTGACGGTCATGTCTCCTCTGATCTGTCACACTTGCCCTGTCTTTGTTTTTCACGACCTTGACTTTTTTTTTTTTTTTTTTTTTGAGTCAGAGTTTCACTCTTGTTGCCGAGGCTGGAGTGCAGTGGTGTGATCTCGGCTCACTGCAACCTCCGCCTCCTAGGTAAAAACAATTCTCCTGCTTCAGTCCCCCGAGTAGCTGGGATTACAGGCATGCACCACCACACCCGGCTAATTTTTGTATTTTTAGTACAGACAGGGTTTCTCCATGTTGGTCAGCCTGGTCTCGAACTCCTGACCTCAGGTGATCCACATGCCTCAGCCTCCCAAAGTGCTGGGATTACAGGCGTGAACCACCGCACCTGGGCTGACCTTGACATTTTGGAAGGTGAAATCTGTTGTGGAATCTTTCCCAGTTTGGATACGTCTGATACGTTCTCATGATTAGACTGGGGTTATGAGTTGATGGGAAGAACTGCACTGTCGTAGCAGGTCACAATAGTAGCTCAGCTTATCCCTGGTGATGCTAAGCTTGATCCCTTGGTGAAGCTGGCATCTGCAGGTTTCTTCACGACAGAGCAACCATTTCCCCTTTCCACATCCTTAGTCCAGGCCTCACTCAAGGTGAGGGGAATTAAGTCCTCCTCTCCCAAGGGAGGAGGATCTACACATACCACAGTGAACTCTTCTCTGTAACTGCAAACGCACTATTCCTTAGTTCCTTGGTAATGTGGGTAGATGAGGGTGAACTTCATCTACCCACATTACAAGATAAGTGGAAAAGTTGGCAAAGCCTTACCATTTAAACAAAACCTTTCAAAATATGTGATCCACTCTGCTTTCCTTTTCACAGTTGGTGTTTCCTGGCGAAACAGATCTCTTAACCAAGATCATTGTTAAATCAATTCTGTTACCCCATCCCCGAATGCCTGAAAAATGTAACAACTTCATTCAGAAACAGATAAAATAAAATGAAAGCAACAGCCAGTCATTTGCGTCGAGCGAGACGCTCCCTGCGTGTGCCCGCTAACCTCCACACATTCTGCACAGACGATATCACCGCCTATCAAGAGGCTGAG
The DNA here is from genome assembly GCA_963573385.1 of Cacajao melanocephalus. NCBI lineage: Eukaryota > Metazoa > Chordata > Mammalia > Primates > Pitheciidae > Cacajao > Cacajao melanocephalus. Next base: position 38,727 of record CAUYLG010024706.1, read on the forward strand.
TGACTTGCCCAGAGTGCAGCGGTGGCCTGTGTATGCCCACCCAACCCCCTTTCCACAATCCACATCCCTTCTTTCCTCTGTGGCACATTCACTGCTTTTTCCAGCTGCCAGAGCCCAAAAAGCAGAATCTACCCTAGATGGATGAACTTTTATAAATTAAAAATTCTGAAAACTGGAAACGCACAAACCACAGGGCAATTGATTCATAGCTGAGGCAGAGATCCTATTCATGCCTCTTCCTCCGTCTGTAGCACCCACAGCAATGTCCCTGCCTGCTGTCCCCACGACAGACCTTAGAGCACCATCGGCACAATTTAAAGGCAGACAATCAAGAACCCGGAAGACGAAGCCTCACCTTGGCAATGCTTCAGTGGTGCTGCACCATAGCTCTTGAAATCCTGGCACCCTTACAGTGGAACAGACTTCTAGTGACAACCAGCAGCTTCCAACATCATCCTAAAGCAAAAGCCAGTCCCAGATGAATTCTCATCTCAATCAGTTTTCATGGCTTGTGGCTTTCTGCCAGCAGCAGACAGAGGTGGCAGCACCCCCGGTCTGTGATCAGAACCTTCCCAGCCCCCAGTGAGCAAGTGCAGCAGGGGCCCCGCCCTCCAGCCGAGCCCTGCTGAAGCTCCTGTGGGCTTCCTGGGCTTGGTGGGGGGGGGTCCCTCTGCTCCATGAAAAAGCGTGACGAACAACCATGAGCAGCTGCCCTTTCCCTGGCCCTGGGCCACATGGGTCACAATGCCCCTCTGTCACCAGAAAGTTTTCTCATGGGGTTTTGGTTTAACAGCATGGCTGGTATTTTCCCTGCACCGAGTCCGGCAGAGTTAGCAAACCTCCACGCTGACTCTACAAGGTAATTTGCACTGCCGTGTGGACAGACGCTGCGGAGCTCATGGAGAGCTCTTGGGCTCTGCCGTGTGCCATCTGCATGTGCCAGGGAAGCCATTCTCTCAGGCTCACTGGTTTTGTTTCATCTTTAAATGATGTTAATAGTAGCTAGCTCACAGAACATATGAGCATTAAGTGGTAGAAGGGGCATGAACGGTGGGCACAGAATTGGTGCTCGGTCAAAGCTAATTCCTCATGTGCTTTACAGTACCCGAGCCATTAGTTGACTTAGATCTCTTCAGCGGTGGCAATTTACTTGGCTATGAAAACTCATAGGAGGAGAGAACAAGAATAATGGAGGTGATGGGAGAAGGATTCCAACATCTAGAGTGGTGAGTGGTGTCTGGAGTGGTGGGTGGCATCCTGTACACAGCAGACAAGGGACCCATGGGACCAAGAAGGCTTCTGAGATGACCTCGGAGTCCTGCTGGTCAAACCAGGCATGATGAGCCACTCACTGGTCAGCTGGTTCCTTTGCACCGGTATCTTGATACTGGCTTATCAGAGGAAGCCGCTCAGTGGGCTCTCTCTTCTCCCTTCATGGTCTTGGATCCTTGAGGGTGGGTGTGGAAGGCAGACAGGCCAGCTTCTACCCCACAGTCCAGAGTCTCAGTTTCCTCATGGAGTTCATTTCCTTGGATTGGAGTAAGACAATACTGAGCTGTGAGTCACAGCTTTGACAGGTGCTCATGTCAATGGAGGCAGCAACACGGTTCTGGGGTTTTAAGACACTGTGGAAATAATCTGTTTCACTTCCCCGGGGTTTTTGTGACAATAAATGGATTCACGCATCAAAAGCATCTATTACCATATTTAGCACACACTAAACTCCAAATACCTGGAGGCTGATGTGAATGTGGCTAACTGCTTTAAGTCCCAAATCTGATCTTCTCTGCAAGGTAGCAAAGGGCTCAGAACAGTGTCCAGAACCCTGGGCCTGCTCAGTCCATGGCAGCTCCTGTTAATTTACTCTTACATTCACTTCCTGATACCTACTACGTGGACCCAACTATGAAACACAAGTTGAAAGAGTTCCAAACTCTGTGAGCTTCTGATTTAAAAAGTGACTGATTTGAGATGAGATGACTCAGTCTTCCTACTTCAATTAAATTAACGCAGCACAGTTTTCTGAACACCTGCTCTGTGGTAAGCACCCGCTGGAGGCTGGAGATACCAATGTAGCTATGCTCCATCCTCCTCTGAGGGTCTCAGCCTAAGGAGCTTGGGGAAGGGGCCTGGTAAGCAGATCACTGCAGTGGAGCACGGTAGATGCAGCCACAGAGGCCTCGATGGGGCATAGTGCTAGACCAGAGGCAGGGGCAATAATTCTATCAGGGGTCACTGGGGAAAGCTGTCAAGGAGATGGCTTTGAACATGACTCGTGACTAAGACTCCTAGACTCTGACACAGATCCCTGGGCTGAGTCTTTTGCTGAACCAGGATGTTGTGATGTTGCCGGAACCACCTCTAACATTTTGTCAGTGCGGCCTAAATAGATGCTTTTGGACAACTATAATATACTTGGACTTCAGGGTATAGAGAGTATAGCGGGGAGCAAGAAATCCAGCTTCCTACAGAGAAAATCCATTTTCCATCTACCCAAGGTTAGAGTGAGAGGGGACGTGAGAGTCTGCAGGGAGGTGTGCTGGCCGTTATATGATCCAGGATAAAACACTAAATTTCTGTCCACCCTAGCAGACAGATGTTGTAAAATAACAACAATAACACACACACTCTCTCTCTCAAAGGATTCCAGCAGCCACTCAGAAAGAAAACAAGGAAATGACTTTGCTCATGGGTTCCAGATGTCTGAGCAGAAGTGAAAGTTAATTTCAGCCATTTTCACCCTCATAGTCACAGGCCCATAAGAAAGGCAGAGGAGAAGTTGGGAAAGGACCCTGGGGAGAAGATGGGAACAGTGAGATGTGTTAGGGGAGGCTTGGAGAATCCTTTGTTAGATACTTTTTCAGAAAACCTCAAAGAGGTTTTCTCAAGGCTGGACTGAGACTAGACCCCAGCTCTGAAACGCCCAGTTCAGCGTTCAGCATCACTGGTTCTCCCATTTATTTTTGTACATTTGAGGTGACTTATGCAAAATTCAGCTCTCCTTCCATGTGCCTACGCTAGCCTCCTAATATCAGCACATCTCTGATCCAAATCAAAAGCTGTGGGCAATAAAGTATTGAAGTGGAAGAAACATGAAACCAATCCAGTCCAAGATTCACCTTAGAAGGGTCTAAAAAGTTGACCCATTTCCTTTTGAAAAAAAGCAGGTATAAAACTAGACAAAATTGTCGAAAACAACAATTTCTAGGTACTGGAAAATGACCCAAAACAGACAACAAACTGATAAGTGTTTAATCTTAAAAAGCCGCTCCTGCATCAGAATGGCCACAAGTCTGTGAACATCTTGCCTGAAGCTCCCCAGCCCCTGGCCTGACTGAGGAAAAGCACAGGTTACCTAATGGGAATGGTGGGCTTGGTTTGAGGCCTGTCATTGAAAACAAGTAGCTAGGACAGGTGTGGTGGCTGACACCTGTAATCCCAACACACTGGGAGGCAGAGGGGATAGATTACTTGGGGTCAGGAGTTCAAGATCAGCCTGGACAACAAAGTGAAACCCCATGTTTACTAAAAATACAAAAATTAGCTGGGGGTGGTGGTGGGCCCCTGTAGTCCTAGCTACTTAGGAGGCTGAGGCACAAAAATCACTTAAACCCGTGATACTTAGGAGGCTGAGGCACAAAAATCACTTAAACCCGTGAGGCAGAGCTTGCAGTGAGCCAAGATTACACCACTCCACTCCGGCCTGGGTGACAGAGCAAGACTCCACCTAAAAAATAAATTAAAAAATAAATAAATAAAAAGAAAACCAGCAGCTATACTAGCAGAAGGTGGTAGATTTGGTCTGAAATGGCGAGATGAAAAGCTATAATTTTGTGGGTTAAAGTTCATGGAATCAGTTCTGGAGAGAAAGTAAAAATTTGCAGCTTTACTGACTTGAGATTACAGCTTTTGTTCATGGTAGACAGAAGATCAGCCAGGATTGTGATGAGGAGAACCTGCAAGTAAGCAAGCCATGAGAGGACTGAGACAATAGACTCCCTGCACATCTCTGACTGGGGAAGACACCAAAAAAAAGGGCAGGAAAAAGTGAGAGCCAAGGGAGACCTGAGGATGTGCAAAAAATTTGTTTGGTTTGAAATTTATTTGTTTTTATGTGTTTAGGGGTTACAAGCGCATGTTTCTTACATGGATATATTGCATAGTGGTGAAGTCTGGGCTTTTAGTGTGCCCATCACCTAAATAGTAGGCATTGTACCCAATAGATAGTTTTTTTTTTCTTTGAAACAGGGTCTCACTCTCTTCCCCAAGGTGGAGTGTGGTAGTGTGATCATACCTCTTTACAGCCTTGACCTCCTGGGCTCAAGTGATCCTCTTACCTCAGCCTCCCAAGCAGCTGGGACTACAGACATGTGCCACCACACCCAGCTACTGTTTTGTATTTTTTGAAGAGACAGGGTTTTGCCATGTTGCTCCAATAGGTGGTTTTTCAACTCTCACCCCCATCTCACCCTCCCACCTTGTGTGAGGACTTATACATGTGAATGTGTTTCTCCAGCCACACACAGCTCTGGCAGCAGAGGGTGGGAGGCCTAATTGTTCAAGGTATCTGATCATAACTTCTGTCCAAATAATTGTCTCATCATTATATAATGAAGGAATAGAGGACACCCTTAGAGAGCCAGACTGAAAAACAAAACAAAACAAATGCTGTAATAAAAGCTACACTGTAGTATCAGTGGCTGCAACCATGGAAGGAGAGTAATTCTGCAATTTAAGTCCAGAAAACTTACTACAATAAAAAAACTAACAACTTTTAGGAAAGTGAATGGAATCTAGAATCACTGCAATGTCCAGTTTTCAACCAGAAATTACTAGACATGCAATGAAACAGGAAAATGTAACCAGAAAAAACAAAACATACAGTAGATTTAGACAGGGCTTCAAAGCACTTGTTATAGCTATGCTCAAGGAATTAAAGAAAAATGTTCAAAGAATTAAAGAAACTTATCTTAACGATGAACCAATGATAGTTTCAATATATAACGGAAATTACAAAAAAAGAATCAAATGGGATTTCTACAGCTGAAAATTACAAAAATTTACTACATGGATTCAAGAGCAGATCTGAGATGGCAGAAAAAGAAGCTTTACATTTGAAAATAGAGCAGAAGTTATGCCATCCAAAGAACAGAGTGAAAAGTTAAGAAAAATGAACAGACCCTTAAAGACCTGTCAGACAATACAAAGTGTTCAAACACAAATGTAATAGGAGTCCCAAAAAAAGATGAAAGAGAAAGAGGTGCAGAACAATTATTTAAAAAAAAAAAAAAAAGCTGAAAATTCTCCATATGAGTGGATACCATGAACTTAGACAGTCAAGAAACTGAATAAACCCAAAGTTAAAAATAAATAAATAAATAAAGAGAACATAAAGAGACATCACAGTCAAAATGCCAAAGCCAAAGAAAGGAGATAACATTGTAAGCAGTAAGAGAAAGAGAGGGAAACAGAGATACATCACCTTCAAGACAACATGACTGATGGTTGATTTCTCATCAGAAACAATGGCAACTGGAAGGTGGTGGAATGACATTTTTAAAGTGCTGAAAGAATAATGAAAACAAGAACAAGGACTTTCATCTACAAATTTACTATTTGATAAAGCTATCCTTCAAAAATAGAGGTAAAATAAATATTTTTCCACGTAAACACAACAGAAAATTTGGTTCTGTTGGACTTACACTATAAGAAAAATTAAAGGCAGTCCTTTAAAATGAAAGAAAATAATATGAGATAGTAATCCAGTTCACAAAAAGAAAAGAAGAGCACTGCAATGGTGAGCATGTAGGTAAAGTGAAAATATAGAATATAATAGCAAAAATCGAAAATATATATGTATACACTGCTTTTTCTTCTCTTAACTTTAAAAAACACACACAATTATTTAAATCAGAAATTATAATGCCATACTGTGGGTTTATGACACAGTACAGCATTATACGTATAAATACAATATACATGACAATAACAGCACAGAGGAGGGAGGGTGAGAAATGAAGCTATAATTGTGCAAAGTTTTTATTTTTCACCAAAAAGGTAAACCAGTATGAATTTAAAGTAGATTATGATAAATTGAAGATACATATTATAATCCCTGGAGCAACCACTAAAGAAAAAAGATTCAAAGAAACAGAGTTAAAAAATAAGCATAAGAATTTAAATGGTATACTAAAAATATTTTTATATAAAAGTAGTTGGCCAAGCACAGTGGTTCACACCTATAATCCCAGCACTTTGGGAGACCAACGTGGGAGGATTGCTTGAGCCAGGAGTTCAAGACCAGCCTGGGCAAGACAGCAAAACCCTGTCTCTACAAAAAAGACAAAAATTAGTTGGGTGTGGTGGCATGCACCTGTGGTTCTAGCTACTCAGGTGGCTGAGACAGAAAGATCGCTTAAGCCCGGGAGGTAGAAGTTGCAGTGAGCCATGATTGTGCCACTGCACTCCAGCCTGAGTGATAGAGTGAGACCCTGTCTCAAAAATAAATTTAAAAATAAAAAAAATAACATAAAAGTAGTCAATTAAAGAATAACAGAGGAGGCCAAGTGTGGTGGCTCAAGTTTGTAATCCCAGCACTTTGGGAGGCCAAAGCGGCCAATCACAAGGTCAGGAGTTTGAGACCAGCCTGGCCAACACAGTGAAACCTGTTTCTACTAAAAATATAAAAATTAGCTGGGCATGGTTGCAGGCTTCTGTAATCCCAGCTACTTGGGAGGCTGAGGCAGGAGAATTCTAAATCTAAATTCAAACATGAAAAACTTTATTAAATGTAAAAGAATTGAACACTCCAATCAAAATGCAAAGACTGTTAGACTGAAAAGAAAGCAAGACCCAATTCTATGCTGGCTATAGAAAATAAACTTTAAATTCAAAGACACAAACAGATTAAAAGTAAAAGGATGCAAAAAAATATATACCATGTGAACAATACATAGATTACAACTGGAGTGCCTATATTAATGTCAGATAAAATAGACTTTAAGAGAAGACATATTACTGGGGAAAAAGGGTGATTTCATAATAAGGAAAGAGCAAGCAATAGCCAGAGATGTCAAAATTATGTGCATGTATCTTTTTAAAAAGCCCTAGAAATACCATTTGACCTAGCAATCCCATTACTGGGTATATACCCAAAGAATTATACATTGTTCTATTATAAAGACAGAAGCACATGTATATTTATTGCAGCACCGTTCACAATAGCAAAGACTTGGGACCAACCCAAATGACCATGAATGATAGACTGGAAAAAGAAAATGTGGCACACATACACCATGGAATACTATGCAGCCATAAAAAAGAATGAGTTCGTGTCTGTTGCAGGGACATGGATGAAACTGGAAACCATCATTCTTGGCAAAGTACCACAAGAACAGAAAACCAAATACCACATGTTCTCACTCATAAGTGGGAGTTGAACAATGAGAACACATGGACACAGGGAGGGGATTATCACACACCAAGGCCTGTTGGGGGGTGGGCACTAGAGGAGGAATAGCATTAGGAGAAATACCTAACATACATGATGGGGTGACAGATGCAGCCAACCACCATGGCATGTGTATACCTATGTAACAAACCTGCATGTTCTGCACATGTACCCCAGAACTCAAAGTACAATTAAAAAAAAAGACAAAAAAGCCCTAAAACATGTGAAGCAAAACCTGACTGAATTAAAAGGTTCAATACACAATATACCAATTATAGTTGAAGATTTTGCTACCTTTCTTTCAGTAATTGATACAACAAGTGGAGAGAAAGTCAGAAAGGATAAAAAGGAACTGAAGAACATTATCAAGGAACTTGATTAAACTGACATATATAAGCAATCCTCCCAGAATATCCATTATTTTCAAGCTTACATAAAACATCACCAGGATAGACCCCATGTAAGCCATAGGGTATTAAAGCAAGTCCCAATGACTGTAAAAGGAATAAAATTTTACAAAGTATACCTCTAACTATAATGGAATTAAATTAGAAATCAATAACAAATAATTTTGGTAAATTTATTTGATGTAAATTAAACAACACACTTCTAAATAACCCCAGTCAAAGAAGAAATTAAGTGAAAAATTAAGAAATATATTGACCTGAATCAAAATGAAAGTGTGGCACATAAAATTTTATGGCAGCAGCTAAAAAAAAATACTTAGAGGGAAATTTATAGCTATAAATATTAATATTAGAAAAAATACAAGGTTGGTCTACAATCACTGAAAAAGAACAAATGAAACACAATATAAGTAAAGGAAGTAAATAAATTATAGCAGAAATCAATGTAATAAAAGATAAAGAGAAATTGGTGAAACCAAAGATGGGTTTGATAAATCTACCTGTCAACAAAGCAAAGATTTTATTTTTATCACAGAATCTCCAGAGGTTTCAGGAATTAGAAGTGAGGGTAAGTATTCACTTCTTTCTCTCTTCTTCTGGAATTCACAGAATGTGTATTTGGCTCACTTGATGCTATACCGTAAATCTCACAGGATTTCTTTATTTTTTAAAATTCTTTTTCACACCTCTGACTATAATTTCAAATGACTTGTCTTCGAGTTAAATGAGTCTTCTGCTCAATTCTGCTGTTGAAGCTCTCTACTGCATTTTTTATTTCATTGATTGTATCCTGCAACTCCAGAATTTCTGCTTGGGTTTTTTTTTGTTTTTTTGTTTTTTGTTTTCACGATATCTAGTTCCTGAACATTTCCTTTTGTTCACGTACTCTTTTCCTGTGTTCAGGAACTCTGTTTTCTTGTCACTCACTGAGTTTCTTTAAAATGATATTTTGAATTCTTTGTCAGGAAATTCATAGCTCTCAATTTTGGGGGGGTTATTTACTAGAAATTTATTGTGTTCATTTGTTGCTGTCATGTTTCCTTGATTTTTTTGTGTATTTTGAAGCCTTGCCTTGGTGCCTTCACATAAAGGAGCAGCCACCTCTTCCAGACTTTACAAACCAGCTTCGGCAGGGAAAGGCCTTTACCTACGGGTGGGCACAACAGCACTGGCTGGAGAGGGTGTGAGCAGTGCTGGGTTCGGCACAAGGTCCCGGGATGCTTCCACTTCTGGGTGCACGTAGTGATGCCAGGTCTGGCCAGTGGGCACATAGCCACCATTAGTGATGGGTCTGATTGGTAGGTACACATACAATGGGATGGGGTGCAAGGATGCACATGGTAGTGACTCCAGCCCCGGGGGAGGTATAGTGGTGGCTCAGGTCCGAGGAAAGGAGCATTGATGGCTCTGGCTCTGGAGGGGCACAGCGCTATGGACTTTGAGCAGCTCTGTCAGCTAGGATCGGCATTGGTAAAGATTGTGTGGTATTCAGTGCCTGTGGCAGCAGTAAGGTCTGTTAGTGTCCTCAGTTCTAAAGGCTTCCAGGGTCCTTCTGCTATCCTTTTTTCCCATTGGAGGAAGTCGTGACCAAGGATGTACCTCTTGGCATCAAGCTGTGCCAGCCTGGGATTGGGGTGATGCAGATGAAATGCTTTCAGCAGTTTTCTACGTGGCTGTCTTCTGTTATTGCAATCCACTGGGGTGTTGCAGCTTTCTAATTACACTTTGGAGTTCTCTCAGAGCCATCTTCATACATGGGTAGTTGTTAAACCATTGTTTTTATGGATGAACAGGGGTGGGACTGCCTAGTCTGCCATTTTGCTGATACCACTTCACCTTTATTTCATTTTCTAAAGTTGGTTTTGACCAACTAAGTTGATATTCACTACCACTCAGGGATCAAGCCTCCCAGAGAAAAAAACAAAAACAAATCCCCTCAAACCACTGGTGTGGAGTGTTCAGAAGGAACTTTTTCTAGCCTAAGAAGCAACCGAGTCCAGCAGGATGAGCACCTTACCATCCTGTATTTCAAAGTTGAAATTTTAGTTTCATAAACTCACCAGCTGTGAGATTCCAGCTGTGCCACTTCACCACTAAGCCTCAGTTTTCTCATCTCCAAAACTAAGATTACAAGAGTTCTTAGAATTCTTTTGAGAGCAGAATGTAAAGTGCCTGGCCCTCAAAAGGCACTCAGAAAATGTTCATTACCTTTTTTTTTTTAAATCAAAAACATGATGTCTGAACAGTGTGGATCTTTACATGTGGGTCCTCCTGTGTCTCTGAAAAAGTTTAGTGGTTAACACCTTGGAGTCTAGGGCAAGACTCTGTGGGATTGAACCTTGTCACAGACATTCGACAGCTCCAAGAATTGGAAAAGTTGCCCAACCTAGCTGTGGTTAGTTTCCTTGCCTTAAGATGGAGATAGTAATGATACGTATCTCTTTGTGAGGATTCAACAAGCTGAAGTATACAAAGCATTTCTAATAGTTCCTAACATACCAGACATTTACTGCCATCGCTGTAGCCATGTTGGCTAGACACATGAAATGAATGACAGTCAGGAGGGAACCAAGGCTCCCTGACTCTTAACTGAGGCAAGGGAGGGACTCAGTGATTTTTCTTTCTTTTTCTTTTATCTTTCCTTCCCTTCCTTCCCTTTTTCCCTCCTTCCCTCCCTTCCTCTTTCTTTCTTTCTTTCTCTCTCTCTTTCTTTCTTTCTTTCTTTCTCTTTCTCTCTCTCTCTCTCCCTCTCTCTCTTTCTCTTTCTGTCTGTCTGTCTGTCTTGTCTTTTATTTTCCCAAGTCTCACTCTGTTGCCCAGGCTCATCGCAGCCTCGACCTCCCAGGCTCAAGTGACCTTCTCACCTCAGCCTCCCGAATAGTTGGGGCTACAGGTGCATATCACTTTTCCCCAGCTGCTTTTTAAAAACTTTTTGTAGAGGCAGGGTCTTGTCATGTTGCCCAGGCTAGAAACTCGGTTATTTCAGAAGTCCTCCTAAAGTCTGTATTCTGCACATCTTGAAATTCTGTGGATAGAGTTTGTTATGAAGGGCATCGTGTTTCCCTAAAATTCATATGTCGAAAGTCTGACCCTTAGTACCTCAGAATGACTAGACTTCAGGATAGAGCCCTAACAGGGTGATTACATTAAAATGAGTTCATTCAGGAGGGGCTGTGTCCAATCTGACTGGTGTCCTTATAAGAAGAGGAAGCACACAGACACCAGGGGTGTGTGTGCACAGAGGTGACATGGTGTGAGAACACAAGGAGAAGACAGCTATCTGCAGGTCAAGGAGAGAGGCCTCGGTAGGAACCAAACCAGCAGGCACTTTGATCTTGGACTTCCACCCTCTGGAACTGTGAGACAATAATCTTCTTTTGTTTAAGCCACCCCGTCTTGTGGCATTTTGTTATGGCAGCCCGAGCAGACTGATACAGAGTTTCACAGACAGCCACAGGCTGGCTATTTAAGCTGACCGCCTACCCTCTGAGACTGTGGACATAATAGTTTGGGGCAATCTGGAGAAGACTGTGGGTGCTGTTTTTAGTTTTGCCTCAGTGTTTTGTTCTGCTGTTGTTTTTAATCTACCTTTCGAAATTCCCCGACCCCCTTCCTCTGGTAAGCAAGTGCTCCCTGGTCACGGGGGAGAGTAATGACCTGGTGCCTGCTGATTACGATGTCCCATTTCTCTGACGACTGTTCCATTGCTCCATGGAGTGGTTTTGTGGACCCCTATAGCTGTTTGGGGGATTGCCATGCAGAGAATAGTCATAACAGCTAACATTGGTTGCATTCTTACAATGACCACCTCCTGTTTCAATTTCCTTTCAGGTATTATCTCCTCTAGTTCTCACACAACTGTGAGATACTGTAGTTTCTTTTACTGTTCCCTGAGAGGTTAAGCGACTTGTCCAAAATCACAAGGTTAGTGAAAGGCTGAGCCAGGGTGGCAACCCAGAGAGCCCTGCCTCACAGCCCACACCCTCTGTGGAGTCAGTAAGCTCCAGCTGCTGGTGGGTGTTTTCCCAATGACACGGAGAAGGCCTGTGTGTAGTCATGGACAAAGAGGCTGGGTGGTTTGGGGTGACAGCACCGGGAGAGGGAGGCAGCAGATCCATCCTGTTTGATCACGCCCTCCATGGAGTGCTGCTGACGTCCTTTACTCTGCTTTCTAGAGGAAGCCACTGGCCTCATTTGGCAGCACTGAGATGGCACTGGGCTATGAGGACCCATCAAAGTCACTGAAGATGAGCTGTGCCCTCCAAGGGCCCTTGGACAGGTCATAGCTCACCTGCCCCCCTGCAGAGATCCCAGGCCCCGTCCTGAGATAAAGATCCTGATAGGGTTTGGTTCTGTGTTGCCACCCAAATTTCACGTCTAATTGTCAATCCCAGGGATGGAGGTGGGGCCTGGTGGGAGGTGATTAGATCCTGGGGGCAGATACTCTGTCATGATAGTAAGTGGGTTTCCTAAGATCTAGTTTAAAAGTGTGTAGCACCTTCCCGGCTCTTTCTTCCTCCTGTTTCCACCATGTAAGACATGCCTACTTCCCCTTTTGCCTTCCGCCATGATTGTAAGTTTCCTGAGGACTCCCCAGCCAGGCTTCCTATGCAACCTGTGGAATCTTGTGCCAATTAAGCCTCTTTTCTTTATAAGTTACCTGGTCTCAGGTATTTCCTTATAGCAGCATGAGAAAGGACTAATACAGAACCGAACTCAGCCAATAACCTGGAGCACTTCTCTACTGACCTGCTGCCCTGTTAATTTGCAGCTGGAGACAGCAATCATCACTAGACAGAGTAACTGTGTGTGTGAACAGTGAGCTGGTCTAATATCGAGCAAGGCACAGGTGCTCACAAGGGGTCCTGATTGTTTGGACCCTATTGTCACTTGGGGACAATGGAGTTCATCTCTGTGTATCTAGGGGTGGCTAAGATGTTTCTTTATGCCAGAGTTTGTTAATCCTAGCTGTATCACCAGAACCCACGCGTCTCATTTTCAAGCCCTGATGTAAGTGTAAGATCTACCATGTGGCATCTTGGGGGCACCCATCCCAGGAGCCGGCACCCTATGTTGTCTTCCAAAGCTCCCTCAGGGAAAGAAGCCCTCCCAGCCCGAGGAGCTCCTATAACAAGCTATTTAGAAGCCTCCAGAGGTTTCTGAACTACTCCAAGCTGGGCCTCACTCTAGAATTCCTGGGAATGTTGTCAATAGTGCCTGTGGATTGGGACATTGCTCTCTTGCTCCTACATAACAGGGTCCTCTCAAAAAAAAAAAAAAAAAAAAAAAAGGAAGGCAGAAATGTCCTATCAGAAAATAAGATGCCCAGTGTGGCTGAGCTCTTGGAGAAAGTCCACTGGCCACTTTCCTACCTGTCAGCTAACTGGAGCCAGCCCCTGGGTCTGGGACTTAGGTGTGGATTTTGTGCAGAGAGCTAGGAACGGCCCCAGAGCCACCTGCAGGGGAAGCTCAGGGCCAGCACACACTCAGGCTTGAGGTGCTGGGGGCAGAGAGGGGTGTGAGAGGATTTGAAAGGGAATAGAGTAGCGGGGAGATAGTAAAGAGCCCTAGAGCCCTGCAGCCATGCCTTTGGTAGCCCCTCACCACATGTGAGTCCCTGTGTTGGCTGTAGCTCTGCACCAGGCCTCCCAAACAGGTGCCTACCTGTCTACATCACATCTCCACTTGGTGTCACTTGGGTGTCAACTTAGGGCTTCAGACTTAATGTGTCCACGACCAAGCTCTCGGTTTTTCCTCTTAGTCCCACTTCTTCCCCAGTTCAATGACTCCACAGCATCAGTGACTATGTTGCTCAACCCTAAAAGCCTGGTAGTCATCATCCTCGTGGCTCGATTCCCCCAGTCTGCTAATCCTAAGGGCTCTACCTCCACCATTATCTGCAGTCTGTCCACTTTCCCCATCTCTGTTACTATCAGCCAGGATGAAGCATCAGTTACCTGGACAATCACCTTCTCTGATCACCTTTAACTCCCCTGCCCCCAGTACTCTCCCCTGCGTCACCCTATTTTGTTTTCTTAATGGTATTTGTCAATACCTAAAGGTGCCTGGTACATTGGTGATCTGATTGCTACTGCCTTGCTGTTTTTTACTGCCACTGTACCTCCAGCAACCTCAAACACTCCTTAGCTCATTAAAGGTGCTTGGTCATAATTACTGAGTGATTGAAGGGATTCTCACATATGGCCTTATTCTTCCCATTTTACAGGGTTAGGAGAAGGAAAGAGATTTGCTCAGGGCTGCAGTCCAGTGAAGAGTGACACCCAGACCAGATTCCAGGTCTCCTGACCCGCAGTCCAGTCCTCATTTCTCTCCAACACTTGGCCTTTTAGAAAACATTCCCCAGACTTCCAGGCCACAATCCCACTAATGACTGGTTTGAGTTGACAGCAGATGTTCTGGGAACGTCAACCCCTGAAGGCTGAGCTGCCACATGTCAAACTTTCTCAGTAATTTCAATAACATAAATGCCAACATTTATAGCTCGGAAACTCCAGGCCATTCCAAGACCCCTCAAGGGGCCACCCCGCCCTGGCCGGGCCCACCCCAGTGAGTCATGGCTGAGTTCAGGGAAGCTCTTTTAGGCCTGAATGCCCAGGAGAGTCCTGGCCTCACCCAGGGCAGCAGCAGAAGCCGAGGCCAAGCCAGCATCAGTCGATGGATACAAACCAAGCCCCAGGGGCAGGAGGGTGTAGCTGGAGCTGGGATGGCTGTGGAGGTGAGGTAGCTGCAGATGATGGCATGGGGTGGGGAGTTCTCTCTGGGGAGGTGGAAGAGGTTCTGGATGGGACAGGGAAGCTTGGAGGCCCCCAGAAGACCTTGAAACCTCCTAACTCACTGGGGTGAGGCCTCAAATAGGTCCCACAACTACACGAAATGCTTCACTTAACTTTTCATTCACAGAGTGCCTGACTACCTTGTTCTGAAAAAACAATGCACAACTATGATACACCAAATAAAACATTTTTAAAGAAGCTGGTAAGGGGAGGGGTAGAATGAGTCAAAGGGGAAGACAAGAGCAAAGGAGTAAGACGGAGCTACGAGTGGGGATTCCAGCACGAAGCCTGCCATGAGCGCCTCTCCACGTGATAGGGCGGTGGGGAAGGCGGGAGTCCAGGACCCAGGGTGAAGAGCACAGCTCCACTGCTCACAGATCCGTGTCCAAGAGAAAACAAACAGTCAGCTGTTCAAAGAAGCCCCGTTCTCCTGAGGCTGAAATCACATAAAGTTCACCCAAAGTTCCAGAGTGTCTGGTAGGTCCCCTTAGGGGGGATGCTGTGTAATGTGGGACATGATCCCCCCAACACTCCTTACAGAAGCCCAGGACGAGGCTGGTGGGCTGTTTCCTGTCCCACACTACATGCCAAGGGGCGGGAAGGCGCAGGGAAAACAGAGTGGGCAGGAGAATCCATGGACCCCATTTGAAGCCCCTTTGGGTCCTTGGCGAAAGAGTCCATGGACAAATCATTTTAACTGTGCGGCTCAATTTCCTCATCAATCAGAAGAAAATGATACATTTATAGAATTACTACAAGGAAGAACAAAATTACAAATACCAATGCATTATAAAGCTATAATAATTAAAACAGTGTGGTATCAATTAACTCAGGAATATACAGCTACATCAATAGAATTGAATAGAATGACTCATGCATATATTGTAATAAAGTGTATTAAAATGTTGCCCTTTTCAACCATCAGAGAAAGGATAAATGACTCAATAAACAGTTCACTAAATGATGCTGCAGTACTTGGGTACCCATACAAAAAAAATTACATTCTCACCTCCGAGGTAACCAGAGAAATGAAAAGTAACAGTGAGACACCGTTCTCCCCTATCACACACAAAAAAGTCAGTCACTCTCAAGAGTTGGCTTGGTTCATAGGTAAACAGGTCCCTAGTGGTTGGAATATACATAGCTACATTGATATATGGAATGAATTCTGTCAGTCCCTAGTAAAAGAGAACATGTGCTGGCCCAGTCACCCAGGATGTCACCTCCAGGAGCCTGTGCTCAAGAAGCATGGGTGAACAGGTTGTTATCTCAGTGCAGTGACAGAGAACAACAGAAATGCCCATCAGGAAGGGAGTGGGTTGTTGAAGTGGCTTAGATCTGTGTGTATCAATGGCAAATGCCAGGCAGGGTGCAGTGGCTCACGCCTGTAATCCCAGCAATTTGGGAGGCCGAGGCAGGTGGATCACCTGAGATCAGGAGTTCAAGACCAGCCTGGCCAATATAGTGAAACCCCATCTCTACTAAAAATGCAAAAATTAGGCGGGTGTGGCGGTGGCTGCCTGTAGTCCCAGCTACTCAGGAGGCTGAGACAGGAGAATCAATTGAATCTGGGAGGCGGAGGTTGCAGTGAGCCAAGATTGTGCCACTGCACTCTAGCCTAGGCAACAAAGCAAGACTCCATTTAATAAAAAAAGCAAATTGCAGAGCAATGCATATAACATTATAACATTAAAAAAATACAATAAAACTGTGTGCTTTATACATACTGCATGTACAAGTAAAACAGTGGGTTAGGGAAATAAATGCTGAACTTGTAGCAGTGATTATTATGGGGAGGAGGAGCCAGATGCAGTATTGAGGGGTGGGGGTTAATTAAAAAGGGCTTAGCCTTACCTACAATATTAGAGTTTTCTTGAAGAAGAATCAATTTACTTACATTTAGCACACTTTTAAAAACAATACGGACTACAAAAAACAGGAAATTCTGCTGAAATATCAATAACAGTTCATGACGGTTCATGGGAATACGGATGACTGCTATTTTTGCGGGGGGAGAAATTGGGACCAAAACAAAAACTAAAGGCTCTATTTTATTAAAAAAAAAAAATCTAAATGTATGATTGACAAATGATAAAGGATCACACGTGCTGAGTGCCTAGTGTAACTGCCACGTGATGCCAGCCACGGCCGCTGCTTCATGTGAGGACTCTGGAGAAAGCAGAGGGCTTAGCTGAGTCCTGGAACCTGAAATTCCCCACTTAGATGCCTCAGGGTAAAGGATCACTCTCTTTAAGAAAGCAAACATTCTAGAAGGATCTATCTGGGAAACTAGTGCTCAGTCCCCCCTAACCAGGCTTCTTTGCTTTGTAGTAGCCAGAGTTGGTCTCCCCGAGGGTGGGACACCTCGTAAGATGCCCAGGTGTGAGGAGCAGGATTGGGTGGAAAAGGGAAGGATGAAGAATTCCCAAGCTGGAGACGGCCCCGTGGGGTGGGGTGCCACCTCCACAGGGTGGGGACAGATGGGGACCACAGGCTCCCAGAGACCCTCAACAAGGGCTAATTGAGCAAGGCTATGGGAATTCGGGTGGGAACTGGAAAGGGAAGGGGAGGCGGCTTCAAGTGCTTCCCCAAGAAAGAAGGGGATGGGGAAGGATGGATGTCCCCTCCAGAGAAGGGGCTGAGAGGAGGAAGGGTTGGGCCTTGTCCCAGGGCCTGCCTGCCTAAGGCCTGCTCTTCTCCTCAGCCACAGACTTCAGCCACTTATCCCACCCTGATGGGAAAAGCAGACCCTCAGCTCCCAGACCCTTATCTCCCCTGAGGTCCCCTCAGCTTCCGAAGGAGCCGCCTTCCATTGCCTGACTGCCTTGGGGACCGGCTGTGTGGTGAGCAAACAGGCCAGGCTGGGCCAGGTCAGGCCCAGAATAAGTCCAGGAGTGGAGGCCTCTGACTTTGCGCATCCAGGCCGCCTTCGCCCTTGGCCTCCATTCCTCTCCTCGTGGCCCCCCGGAGGGGTGGGTGACCCCAGCTTTGTTCTGACACACTGTCCCTTTCCACTACCCTGATTTCTCTCCCACAGACTCAGGCTTTGCCTCCACCCTGGCACCCTTAATCCAGCCCAAAACACTGTCTCCCAAACAAGGCACACAGGAGAGCATTTTAGGTCCACACAGGGCTCTAAGCCGGAGGCTGCCTAAGTTCCCACCCTCTTGCTCAAGCCAAGGCACCCACCCACCCAGGAAAGGTTTCAAGGCCAGGGACTGCGCTGGGGCCCTGTTTGTCCTTCCTTGGCTCTATCCGCCCCCACCCCGGCTCACACCTGGGCTCCCAGAGGCTCTGGAGGGAGACAGGGCAAGTCACGGGATTTTCCCTGTGACTGAGCAGAAAACACTTGCACATACCTTGCTCCTGGCTCCGGGTGGAGGGCTGCAGGGGGTCGGGGAAATGCCGCCATCAAGCCTGGGCCGGGACTGATGCTTGCTACCAGCACGCTGGCTGGAGGGGATGGCGAGTCTAAGCCCAGCTTACCCTGCAGGCTGGGGGCACCTTGGGAAGCAGTCTGAGCCTCTGAGTCTACAGAAAGGACGCGTCAAAGTTTGTCAAAATTTGTCCTTTGCTGATTTCCAGAGAAAGGAGATGGAATCTTCTCCAACCCCATTTTAGCTCCTTAGAAAAGAGGCGAGATCACACAAGCCCATTAAAAGCAGTGGGGAGATCCGTGGCTTTCTGTCGTTGATCGGGGGCGGACGGGGTTGGGCACTGGTGGCCGCATCACATCAGCAGTGAACTAAGGGCGCTGCTTCCTCTGGCCTCTCCTTCCTCTCCGCCTGGTTCATTTCTAAGTTTGGCGAGGACACACGGCCTGGCTCACACACTGTCCACCCTGGCACCAACTACTCATCTGGAACATTGCTGGCTTCTCCGGTTGTCTCATCTCCCACCCGTTCCTTCTTCAACAGAGGAAACTAAGCAGAAGGGTTAATGAGAATGCAGGCTCATTCATTCATTCATCCATCTGTTCACTTGTAGAAGCATCACTGATTAGGTACCCACTGCATTCCAGCTCTGCGCTAGGCCCTGGGAACATTTCTTACTCAAAGACGAGTAAGAAACCACCCCTGAGCTCATAGGACTTGTAGTCTACTGGGAGGATAGACAAGAGGTCTGCAGCCACGGGGGCGAGTGTGGGAGCCGCAGGTGTCCCGCGTGATAGGGAAACACAGGTGAGGGGCAGCAATTCGAGTCCGGGGAGGGGAAAGGAGCTAGAATCAACTCATTTAGGGAAAGATTAGAGAATCTGTGTTTTCTAGGACCTGTAAATAGTCATATCTGACCTGACTGATTGAGTCACATCATTCAGTTGGTGCTGGATATATTTGTATGGATGTGCTTGTGTGGAGGTGGGTTTTAAAAGCGTAATGGCTCTTCTGATGGCAAGAAGGCTTTTTCGGGAGGTTCAGAAGGAGGATGATATGTAACAGGTTGGACCTCAACTGCATTTTAATCTTGGCCTCTGCTTTATTTCGTTTTGGCCTCCTCTGATTTCTTTTAGTTTCTGAGATGCTACAGGCCTGAGTGACTTGCACGGCTGAACATCAGGCTGAGAAGGTACAGCTGGGGTTGGGGCGAGTTTGAGAGGCTTTTAGGCAGACACTGGAAGGTACTTCCACCTGCCAACAGATTGTTTTCCCCCAATCCAAGTCCTTCAACTCTGTGAGCTGGCACAAGGGTACAGAGAGGCCCACAGGGAAACTGACTAGGAAAACTGAGGCCAGGCTGGAGGGGCACAGGGAGGGGTGTGGGGAGGGGCCCCCAGGGACAGCAGGCAAACCCTGTCTGCAGAGGAAACGCTGGGGAACCTGTCTAAGGTAGGGGCAGCATGGTGGGCCTTGGCTGCAGCACTGTCAGCCCCAGGCTGCCCTGGCCCTTCCTGCAGCCACTGGACTGCACAGTCTGCTTGGACCAAAGCCTTTATGAGACAGTCAGAGGGGAACAGTCCTGCTCATTCGTTCATTCTGACAGTGTCCTGGGGACTCCCACAGGCTCCTCACTCCAGGACACCTGGCTTCTGGGCAGAGTGCACCCCCCCCCGCTGAGCATTTCTCTCTTCCCTTCCTCTCCTCCCTTCCCTTCCTCTCCTCCCTTCCCTCTCTCCCCTCCCCTCTCCTTCATGGCGCCTTAGTTATTGATGTTATTGTGATTCTTCTTCTTCCTCCCCCTCCTCCTCTGCCTCCTCTTTCTCTTCCTCTTTCCTTCCTCCTCCTGTCTCCTCCCCATAAGCCTATGGCATCATCCCATACAGCCATTTTTCCAGGAGGGCTGATTATGAAACGTTTTGATCAGACCACAAAACATCAGTGGGTTCTTGCAGAAGGGATTTCTCTGTGTGTTCATCAGTCTGTCCTCTGTACCGTAGCTTCTCCCATCTTCCAGGACCGTAGCTAAGCCCATCTCTGGGTGCCTGTCTCGATTTTTCTCTTCCTTTCTGCCCCTGATTCTCTCTGTGAAGCAGAAACCAAGTCTCGATTCTAAAATGTGAACCATAGCATGGCAGCTGACCAGGGTGGAGAGGCTGCGTTCCTCGACTGGGAAGTGCTCTGGAGTCTGTGCCCAGAAACTGTGGCTGAACCACGGGGCATGTTTGTCTGTTCCATGCATCGTCCTGTTTTGCTGGTGTCACGTTCCAAACAGGGCTACCTCGTGCTGGGGGAAGACAAACAAGGCAGCTAAGGTATGCAGGAATGCTGCCAGCTTGCTTGTCGAATATTTGCTCATGCCGTGCATGGTGCCAGAATGAGTGAAAGCCACGCCCCTCTTTAGGGGTGCACAAACCAAGAGCAATTGGTGCACAGTCGTGATAAAAAACTCTGTTGGTCGGACACCGTGTCTCACACCTGTAATCCCAGCACTTTGGGAGGCCGAGGTGGGCAGATCACCTGAGGTCAGGAGTTGGGGACCAGCCTGGTCAACATGGCGAAACCCCGTCTCTACTAAAAACACAAAAAATTAGACAGGCGTGGCATGGTGGTGGGCGCCTGTAATCCCAGCTACTTGGGAGGTTGAGGCACGAGAATCGCTTGAACCCGGGCGGCAAAGATTGGCAGTGAGCCGAGATCATGCCACTGCACTCCTCCAGCTAGGGCGACAGAGCAAGACTGTCTCAAAAAACAAAAGCAAAACAAAACACCACCATTTCCTGTGTGCTACTCCCCGTCACGTTTGTCAGACATTTTCTAGGCGTTAATTCTAATCCTCACAATGACCTTCATGGTAGCTCTTGGTACCCCTGACGTGTAGAGGAGGAAGCTGAGGCTCAGGAGGCTAAGGGATTTGCCCAAAGCAGCCTGACAGCAAAGGGCAGACCCGGGGATAGAACCGCACCCTCACTGCGTACACTTCCTCCCACCTCCCAGCCATGATGGGGATGAGAAAGACGGTGTGAGTCCCTTTTGTTTGGACATCTATGGGGCAGTGGGTTAGAGCTGATTTTAGGAGAGCTGATTTTAGAGAGAAGGCTCTGTTCCCAGTGTCTCCTCGGGGTACAATTCTTGAAAAGGGGTTGAATATTAAGAGCCAAAGGCCCATTTCCCCAGAATCCCTCCCAGCATTGGTGAGTTGTAGGGTCCAGCCCTACTGGGTTCTGTGAGCCCCTTCCTGCTGGTGTTGAGACGAGAAACTGGAAATAAAAGACACAAGACACAGAGATAGAGAAAAGAGAGTTTGAGCCTGGGGGTCCACTGCCAACCAAAGTGCGGAGTAGCCTTGAGTGCCTGGACGCTCTGACTTTGAGTACAAAAGCTCGCAGCAGGGAAGGTAGGGCATAGGTAGGGCATGGCCTTGGTGGTTGGCAACTGGGGGCAGGGTAAAAGAGGGTGTGGCAGTGATCGGGTCAAGTACATCACGTGTCAAACAGGTAGGGGCTCAGGAATTTTCCGTACCCGACATGAGGTAAGGGGCATAATGCATCAGCACTTTTTCTATACTTGTCACAAAGACATTAAAATTTACGTTACTTTTGCTGATTAATTCTTACAAGAAAAAAGAAACCAGGTGCAGAAGAAGGTCATGAGATTGTCATGGAACGTGACACAGAAGCACAGCATCACATAGAGACAGTTAAGCCCCCGGATGTCTGTGGGCCTACCTGACAGCATCAGGCCTGCCACCAGAGCTTGGAGAAGCGGAGTTTTCTCCTAACTCCTCTGAGGAAGGAGACGTCTCAACTATTTTGGACATCTCCTTCCCTAGCTGGCTAAACAGTGGGCACTTTTCCAGCACTGGCACTGCCTGCCATTCAGTCAAGGCGCCCTCCCGCAGCCCTTATGTGGGCATGACAGAGGGCTTGAAGCATCTTGCCTTAGAGTCATTCATTTCACAGTGTCGCCCCAGGTTCACACTTACGACCTGAGAGACATTAGTAAAAGAATCACCTATGAATAACTAAGAATAACTAATAACTTCTACAGTTATATTTCTAGTTACTTTCTTCTTCATTATTTATATGGAAATAGGCTGAGGCTTTTGGCTCCTGCCTCAGCACTTATGAGATCTCCCCCCTACAGCGAGTGGCAAGTGGTCCTTCTCTTTCACCACCTCGTCTCACTCCTGCCTCTAAAGCCTGTGCTCATGTCTCGGCCTTCCTGGTGACAGAACTGTCATCCCTGTATGCAACAAGCTTTCCCGACACCAGTGTTCATCAGTCTGTCCTCTGCACCTTGGTTTCTCAAGGTGTCTCTGGCCTCCAGTATCATCAGGGATTGACCAATGGAGATGAAATGAGCTCCTATGTCCTCTCTCCTGCAGCACCAATGCTGCCATGGGCTATTGAGTTGGAGAAGCCATTGGGCTTCCCTGACTTGGCTTCCATAACGGGCAGCATTCTACTGCAGGCCCTAGACACCCTGGACTTGCCTGCAGGTCAAGGGCCACGTTACCCTGAATTCAAGCAGGCTCTTCCCCGGGATGGGGGTGCCACATTGTGCCTGAGTGTCCCGGGCTAGCTTTCATCGCAGTCTGGGCACCAGCCGGTTCCTTCTCTCTTGCTGGCCTTGACTTCTAGTAACTGCCAGACCCCCTTAATTGACAGTTCCTGCTCCTGTCTCCTGCCTCTGCCCCGGGGGATAGAGTCTGTTCAGCAGGTGCAGAGTGTCATGGAATCAGGGATCAGAGGATGGCAGAGCTGGAATGCCTTGTTCTAGTGAAAAGAAAACCGTCCAACTGGAGGAGGTGATGTGACTGTCCCGGTTAGCAACAGAGCCCACACTGGAGCCTGGATCCCCAGCTCCTACTCAGGGCTCTTTCCACTCCTCAAAGCATCCAGGCTCACTGGGTGACATGACTGCTTTGAATCACATCTAGAAGGCTCTCCCCTGCCCATCAGGGTTGCCGCTATGCTGTTGTTAGTGGTGACATTTCTGGTGCCCTTCAAATGCTGTGCATGCAAGAATCGCTTGAACCCGGGAGGCGGAGGTTGCAGTGAGCTGAGATCACACCACTGCACTCCAGCCTGGGCGACAGAGAGAGACCTTGTCTCAAACAAAACAAAACAAACACAAAAAGCAAGTGCCGTGCGTGTTCAGGAGGCCTCCTTCCAGGTGTCACCAAGGATGTGCTGGTGCTGGGCCTGGAAACATGTCCTACAGCATCTTCTAGAAGACGGTCTTACAGGTGCTCACAGGATAAAGCAGCAAACTCCGCAAACTCTAAGCGTGATGGAGAGGCGCGGGATTCAGAAGGCGATCGCTGTGTCTGTGTGCAGGGTGCTGCACCATTTGCTCCTTAAATAAACCAACAAGAAAGGCCCAAATCAGTCCCATTTGAGAGGCCCAAAGCGAATGCACAAAGGGAGGTCCACATGCCGGGTCTCTAAATATTTGAAAGTTATAAATCAAGTTAATAAACTGGAAAATAGGTTTCATTCTTTCCTCCCGCCTTGACAAATATACCTTTACAACAACGTCAAAGGCGAGGCTCTGATTTGCATCCTTGGACCCTTGAACGTAGAAGGGAAGTGGGAGTAAGGCCTCAGCCCCCACCTGTGGCTCCTTCTTACTTTTCCCACCCAGTGCTTGGGCAGGGGAACAGCCTAGCCTGAGAGCCCAGGCTTCATCCAAACCCCATAGACCAGGAAGAGGCCACACAAGCTTGAACATGGCCCATCTGGGCGGGAGCTCCCTGGATCCTGGGTCCTCAGGGTCCTGGGTGGAAGGCAGGCAGTGGACTCTGAGTTGGCACCCCCTGGCCCCCAGCCATTTTTGCTTGGAGAAAGCACAGGACAGCAATGTCTAAAATCCAGCCCCGGCAGCCCTCTTGCTCGTGGACCAAGACAGTACTGTTAATAGTAAAATCATTTCCATTTTATTGATGAAGTAACTGTGGCTCAGAAAACTTCAGTGACTTCACATTGCACATACTAATCACCAGAGGAGCTAGGATGTGACTGGGGTCTGCCTGACTCCAGGTCCCTGCTGTTGCCACCTCCATTGCTGTCCCAGTGTCATCATCACCTGGGACATGCAGGGGGCCCATCACCCTGAGCTGTCAGTAACACGGAAAGAACCTCTGCCTGGGCACCCTGTCCCGACCCCTCACCTGTTCAGCTCCTCTGAGCTAGGAGAGCTGCAATACGCTCCTTCCTCAGCCCCTGCCTTTGCAGTTGCGCCGAACCCTGCAGCTGTGCCGCCTGCGCCTGCAGCTCCTCACCTCAGCCGCTCACCTGCCTCCTGCTCTGCACGAAGCCTCCGCACATGCCCTTCCGGATGCTCTTCCCTCTGCTGCCTCAGGGTGGGCACCTCTCCCAGCTGCAGTCCACTCCTCCTCCTCACCTAGGCTCAGGTGGCATCTGTCACCTCCCTCTTCCAGCACTAAGTTGGATGCTCTGTGTGGTGACTGCTGTGTTAATTATCTTCCTACCAAGAAGCCACATGGGCCACACCCCCATGTCTACCCCTGGGTGACACAGAGCCAACCACCCCTCAGTGGAACTAACAGCTTCCCTAGAGGACAGAAAGCCGGCCCTCACTGCCCTTCAGAGCTTCAGTCCAAAGCAGCCTCTTCTGAGACATGAGGGCGGCAAGAGCCATCACTTTTCAACATGCCTAAGACAGTCACTTCGTACTCTTCCTGAAACCCTGGGCCCACGAATGGAAAAGTCCCTTCCACAAGCAAACAGCAGCGACTGGTGGTCTCCTGTCCCGGACTGGGAGTCTTCATTGCTCTCTGGAGCAGGGCAGGAATGTCGCCACCCTAGGGTCCTCTGCCCTACAGAGCCCAACAGAAATTTCAACCTTTCTTCTCTCATATCCCCATAACCCAGAAATCACCTTCAAGCAGCTTACAAACTCGAAAGGGAACAGGAGGGACTGCTTTAGAGAGGGCTTTGCGCCCCCAGAGAGCCAAGAGAGCAGAGCCCTGTTCTGGCGGTGCGCTCAGAATGCCTGCTCGGGAGAAGGCCAGTCCTCACAGGATCTGCCAGGCCCACAGGCTCTGCCCCAGCACCCGCCCTGCCTGCCTCTGGCGTCATCTCCCACACCTGCTCCACTCCCTGCCTGCTGCGTTCTGGCCTCGAGGCACCCATGCTGGCCCCTGCTTGTGGAAGGCACATTTGCTGGCCCAGGGCCTCTGCACTGACGGTTCGTTTGCCTAAAACACCCTTCCCTGAGACATCGCAAGACCCCCTCCCTCATCTCCCTCAAATCTTTGCTAGGAAACCACCTTATTAGTGACACTAGCCCCTGCCCACCTTGCCTGAAAACATGCCCACCCTTGCCCCTCCTCTGCCGTTACTTCCAGTCCAGGTCTACAGTTCTACCTTTCTATAACTCACAGTATTGCTCATTTACTTAGCGTATTTGTTGGTCAGCACCTGCCTGCCTTCCTCTGCTAGCCTGTCAGCTCTCAAGGGCAAGGTCCTTCATCTAACTTGTTCACTAACTTTTCCTAAGAGCCAAGAACAGTGTCCGGTATTTAGTGGTACTAATACATATTTACTGAATAGATGAATACGTGAATTGGGAGAAATTCTGAAAGATAATACTTTAAGTTTAAATCTTTTATTTATTTATTTTGAGACAGGATCTCTTGCTCTGTTGCCCAGGCTGGAGTGCGGTGGTGCAATCATGGCTGACTGCAACCTTCAACTCCTGGGCTCAAGCAGTCCTCCCACCTCAGCCTCCCAAGTAGCAGGGACTTCAGGCATGCACCATCGTGCCTGGCTGAGTTTGCTTTTTTCTTCTTCTTCTTCTTTTTTTTTTTTTATGTAGAGACGGGGTCTCACCATGTTGCCCAGGGTGGTCTAAAATTCCTGGGCTCAAGCAATCCTCCTGCCTCTGCCTTCCAAAATGCTGGGATTACAGGTGTGAGCTACCATGACTAGCTGGGCATATTTCTTGACTCATCTATTTCACAGCTTCCTGCAGGATTACAAGAGGCAATGCCTCATGCATCGTGCACCACTTGAAAGGAAACTGCTCTGTAAGGAATTGAGGGGAAGGAAGAGCCCCCAGGTGTCCCTGCTCTCTCTGGCCCACCCATTGGGTCAGAGTGCCTCACACAAAAGGCAGCACCATCAGGAAGACCAACACAGTGCCATCTTTCCTTTTTAGTAGTGCTTCTTGATGTTCCTCATTACGAAACGATTCATTTTAGGAAATGAGTGCAGGCTTACAGAAGACATTTGAAATCCTCCATTATCCTGCAGCCCAGAGATAACCACAGCTAATATTTGCATATACTCTTCCAGTCTTTTTTCCATGCATACATATGAATTAGATATTTGAATGAGAAGTTTCATAATGTACACAGGATTTGGTGTCCCAGTCTTATTTACTTAGCATTAAATCATTAGTATTTTTCTTTATGATCAGTTTTTGAAAATATTTTTTCTATGGCTACATACCATTCTGTGCTAACTCACTTATTTGACCACTCCATATAGTTTGATGTTAGAGTTGAAGCTATTCCAACCAACACTGCTCTTCCTCCTCCCCTTCCTCCTTCCTCTGGCCCACTCCCCTTCTGCTCCCATCACTGATCACTCTCCTGCCCACAGGCACATGCCAGGCAGAACGGTAGCCACAGGACAAGACACCATCCTTGCCCTGGACAGGCTGCCTGTCCATTTGAGACACATGACAGTTACCCCATGAGAAAGCATCTGCACTCCCAGAAATAGAAGCCACAGGCTAAACAGAGAGCCAGGAGGTGGAGGTAGGACAAAACATTTCCAGATGGGGCTGAATGGCCCATCCAAAAAAACCTTAGAGCATTCACTACGTGCCAGGGCCATGGGCCCTGTGAGCAACGTGGCCTCCCAGCGCTCAGCACCGGCACTGTGGTCAGGGACAGCCAGCACCCAGAAGGATGCTGCATCCCCAAGTCTGGAAAGAGCCCACTGCCTCGGAGGGAGACAGATAATAATCAAATAACCTCACAAATAAACTTGAAATTATAACTAGTCCATGAAGGAGAGGTGGGGGGGCTTCGAGCATCTGTAACCTGGGGTTCCCTTGGGAGGCGGAGCTGCAGCAGCCCATGGGGTGGAGCAGGTGCACAGAGGGACTGGAAGAGCATCTGTCTGGGGAGTGGGGGCCATGCAAAAGGCCCTGGATACAGACAGAGGCCAATCAGTCCCCTGCAGCCAAGCTAGCTCTTAATCCTCAGGGGACTGGGGGCATTGAAGGCCTTTAAGCAGAAGCAGCTGAGATTGGATTTCCATTCTTAAGAGTTTCCACTGGTTGTGGGGTAACTGGCTTGGGAGGCGCTGAGAGTGGGTAAAGGGACATCACTCAGGAGACTGCATGCGTGCTCGGACCCAGGTGGCAGGTCCCAGAACTGGGTAGGGCGAGCTGCTGGTGGCTTGGGTAGGAACAGTGGCAGGGGGCCTGAAGAAGGAAGGAGTGGAGAGATGTTTAGGAGCTGGAATCAGAAGGTCTGCATCAAGGCTGTGACTCTCCAAAAGACGCCTGTTAATACACCTGTTAGCTTAGCACCGTTGCCCCATTAGCATGACTAGGTCTGTGCTAGCAAGATGTCTCCTTAGACCGTGTCCCTTAGAGGACCTTCCAGTGAAGGTCAGAAGGAAAGGGAGTAGGTAAGGGCTGGATGCGGATTTGCAGTGAAGGACACGGGCACCAGAGGGCAGCACGAGGATCTCGGGCACCTGCAGAGGCTTAGGCGCCGCAGAAGGCCGGGCCAGCCGCGCACCTGCCTGGAGCCCTCGCCAGCCACTTCGCAGCCCCATCACTCAGCTTCGCGTCTGCTTGTGTAGACAGCACTTGCACGCACGCTCAGGGCTGTCGTGAGAATGGTAGGCGGGAGCGCTTTGAAAGACGCTTCCAGCCCCGGGCGTGTAGGAGAAAGGTGCTTGATGAGGTCTAGGGTAAGAGGCCCCCATCCAGTAACCAGCCTTGGGGACTCCGGTGTCTGGCCTGGGCCCCTCGTCCGCATCTGAGACTGGTCCTGAAGACCTGCTGGCCGGCGGTTCGGGCTGCTGTCCTGAGTGTGCCTCAGGGTTTGTAGTTCTGGTCCTGATGGAGCAGGGACTGGGTCTTAGAACCCAAGAACAGCCGGAGGTGGCCGATGCCGCGCCCTCGGCGGGACACCGTATGGTTAGTGGGGCAAACGCTGGGGTCTCTGTGCCTCGGTTTCCTCATCTGGCAGCCAAAGATGCCCACACCTACCTGCCCTGCTGGGTCGTCGGGGGGTGTGGCCCACCATGGATGCTCGGGAGCCGTTGTGGCCGCGGGTCCTGTGAACTCCCGCCGTGTGTGGTTGGGCGAGGCCGTGGGCGTGGGGTTCCCCTGCCTCCTCCACGTGGATAAACTGCTGACAGTGGCGCAGCCACGTTGCCACGACTGGGGGAAACTGCCTTGGTTTCGGGTTTAATGAGAAAATGGATGTTTGGGTTTGGTTTCATCTGGGGTTTGGCGAAGGCGTGTGCAGTTCGTCTCCACTCGCGGGGGCCGCTTGGGCAGGGGAACCGGCAGGGCGCTAGGACCCGGGGCGCGCTCGGACCCGGGGCGAGAAGCGCGGCCGGGACCGCGGTGAAAAGCTCGCGGCTGAGAGCTCGGCGGTCGCCAGGCAACAGCCCTGACGCAACGCAGGGAAAAAACGTCCCCTCCGAAAGGAGCGACAGGAGCGGCGCCGAGAATTCACCGGAGCTGGGGAGGCGAGGCGGGAGCGCCGAGCTGGGGCCGGGCCGGAGCCGGGCAGCGCGGACCCGCGCAGGAGGAGGCGGCGGGGACGCCGGAGAGTCCCCAGCAGGGCCCCTGGGCGCCCCGAAGGTGGGTTCGCGCCGGCGGCGGCGACTTTCCCAGGGGCTGGGAGGTGTGGCCGCGGCGGGCGGCGCGGGCTGGGCAGGGGCTGGGGCGTCGCAGGTCCCCAGCGCGAGCAGTGGCGCGGAGCAGCCCGATCCCAAGGCGCCCGGGAGGGGACGCGCGCCCACCGACTCCGGGAGAGGCCGGTCATGCGCTCCCCTTCCTGCGGGCTCGCTGCCCTCCCCGGGGTGCCAGGCAGCCAGGGCTGGACTCATCTCCCAGCTCCGTGCTGGCCCTTTCCGGGCTCGGATTCTGGGTGGAGGTTTGGAGTCTGCCATCTGAGAGGGAGGGCCCCACTCAACCTCTCCGGGTCCACTCCCAGGCGGCTGGTGACCTCCAAGCCCAGCCTGGCTCCTGTCTTCAGTCTTGGTGAGATGGTAGTTTCTATCCTCACGAATTCAGTCCCTAACTCAGAAGTGGCCCAGGGCACCTGGGCCCAAGGGTGCTCTGAGGACCCAAGCCAATGTGACCTGAGGGAAGGGCACAGCCCAGTGGGCCCCCGGGAATGAACAGGTCAGCCGTGAAGCTGGGCACCCAGAGTCGCCGAGACACAGAACCACAGACCACAAGGGGTGGGGTGTCTTCTTCAGCTAAGTCAGGTTGGATGTATTGCTGTTTTGCAAACCCCTTACTACCTGGTTTTTATTCCCGGGGGGGCTTGGAGGGAATTCTGAGGACTGGGACCTCCTGGGAAGATCTGGAAGGAGGACTGGCTCTAGGTTGGGAAGTAGCCACTGCCTTATGCCTGCAAGCGCGGGTTCTCTCAAGTCAAGCTTCCACAAACTCCCCATTATTGCTGGAGAATTCCGGAAGAGGAGACCAGGTCCCCATCCACAGGGTTTTCCCCAAGGGACACGTGCTCCAAAGCAGCTTCCCATTGACAGGTAGACACAGTCCTGCCCCCTACTAAGCTCAGGATGGAGAGTGGAGAGCATGTTCAAAGTCGGAAAAGCAGAGGTGCGGTGGCGCCTGTCGCCTGAGCGCTTCGGCAGGACAGCAACTTCTGCTGCCTGTTTTTAAGGAGCTTGGAAAGCAGCCATGGGCTGTGCTTGGAGTGGATAAAGATGACAGGTCCTTTCTTGAGTGTATTTATGGACAGTGCACGACTTGAAAACCCCTCGCATCCCTTGGTCACTCCATCCTCCCCATCGCCCTTCAAGGGGGCTCTATTATCCTTGTTTTGCCAATGGGACTTAGAAGTGGCTCCCACACCTGGTGAGAGAGCAGAGATAGTCAACCCATGTGCCTGACTCCTGGGACAGTGCTCTCAAAGGAAGGCTGCTTTAGGAAATCCGAGGCCCCTGAGGCCCAGAGAGGGGCAGAAACCACTGACACCCAGAAGAAACGAGAACTGTGCAGTGGGGCTCATCTCGTGACCTGAGAAGGTCCCCTGCCAGCTTGAGGAACCCTGTGGAGCCGGGAAAGCCATTTCTTCCATCAGGAGCTTGCAAAGGCTGTGCCACCGGGTCTGGCCAGACTCAATTCTTCTCATCTGAAGCAGAAGAAAGGGTTGCTCCCGACACCCTGTTCTCCTCCTTGCCTGCCCAGAGCCCCCAGACTCCCTGCATACTTGCTCCTGTTCTTTTGGTCCTCCCAATTACATGCTTGGATTTCCACTAAATTGCCAGTCCCCGCCTTCCTGTCTACTAGCTTGGCCCCCCTCCAAGAGGGACTCTGGCAGGGAAATAAATTAAGGCCTTGCCTAACTATTTGCTGAGAGAGAGCCACAGAGCCCCAGGCCAATGAGGAAGAAACTACTTGCTAGGCTTCTCACACCCTGGCTGCCTGCGTTCTCTAGGCAAATCTTGCTCGCAGAAAACCCCCTTGGCCCTACAGGAGCTCCTGGAATTCCCAGAACCCTTTGGGAGCTGTGCTATCCCAAGGGACTTGAGCTGCTTGCAAAGGCAGAAGATGAATGATAACTGAGCACTTTGCCCCTGGTTTCCAGACCAGGGTTCGGGGAGCAGTCATGTGCCACTAACTAGAAATCCCTTAGGATTAGCCTGGATGGCTCTTACTATACAAATGCACCCCGAGACTTGGATTGTCATGTGGAGACAGATAGGAAAGGCAGACTGAAACAGACCTTGAAGGGCTGAGGATGGGCTACAAGGCACGCAGGGGGAGGTGGGGAGCAGGAAGGATGGGACAGCTAGGAACAGAGTTTAGAAGGGGCAACAGGTGAGCCCCACTGGCTCTGCAATCGCCTGTAGAGTCTGAGCTGCCACTGAGGGCCCTGTTGCCAGGATGAGTCGGAAGGCTGCAGGTCTCAGCTTTTCCCTGGTTAGGACCCTTGCCCTGTCCATTAAAGGCCAGCTCTTCCCCACCCTGACCCCCTACCACTTCCCTCTTGAGAAGTGTAGGAGAGGAAGGACAGGCATGGAGAGAGAAGGCGAGCAGCGCAGTGAGAGGAGGTTGCCCCCACATCACCCCCTTTCCTCCTGGGCACTGCCTGCCTGCTCAGCTCTACAAGACAGCATCAAATCTCATCCATCAGCCACTCTCTGGAGAAGGACCGTGCTGAGCCATAGCCCTGTCTCCCTGTGGGCACAGCCATCAAGGGGGCCTCTCTTCTAGCGGCAGCTGTCTAGCATCAGGCTCCTCCCCATGCCAGGGCCCTGCCATGTGGCCTCAGCACACAGTAGCTCCCCCTGAGTTGTCATCTCTAGTAAGGGGTGGCCTTGCTTCCCCTCCCTTCACTGAGGAATTTCCAAGGGTCCCTAGGGGGCCTGTCAGTGTGATCCTCCTCCCCACCAGCCTTTGCAGAGACTTGCAGAGAATGGGGGTTCACCTTTTCCCGCTGGGGGCAGAGACCAAGCCCCCATTCTTCAGTGTGGCCAGAAGTTCCTTTCAGGGCCTCCCGATCCAAGGGTGGAAGCTGGCAGTGCATGCCCAAGTGCTCTCTTGCAGGGCTTGTCCCTTGGGACCTAGAGGGACAGGCCCAGGGCAGAGCCCATTTCCCAGGTCGAGTGGCAGGTATGGAAAGAGCCTAGGCAGTGACCTGCACACTGGCTACAGTTCCAGGGCTTCTCAAAGGCTGGGCAGCATTTCCTCATTCCAGGAAACCAGCCGAGCCTCTGCAAGCCAGGTGGGCACAGCAGCTCCGAGCAGCTAAGGACCCTAAGCGTGTGGCACGTCGTGGCCACCCAGGAAGGTTCTGGATGAGGGTTCTTGCCTTAGGGACCCAGCCCCCCCACTATCTACCATCAAGTTGAAAGTGTCACTACCTCCCTCGTCCTGTGATCCTCTCCGCACACTTCGCCCTGGAAGTCCCATGCCAGCGGTGAACTGACCTAAGTCCCTTGGGTCACACAGGCACCTCCCAGGTTTAACCAAAAACTTGTGGCTGCTGCTGTTGTTTGTTTGATAGCAGCCACAGAAAACTTGGAGGAAGGTGAAGACAGCCTCATTATCAAATTTGAATGAAAGCAGCCTCAGAGCAAATTCTGCCACACAGGTACACATTTTTGGACAAATATTTACTGCACATAGGTCCAGCGGAGTCTGTATAGGCTGTCCTGTGGCCTCGGGGAAGCCCAGCAATCTGCTCTCTGCTGCCCTGACCTCACCTCCCTGGAGCTCTCATGGATTCTTTCACCTGCTCTTTCCTGAGTCGAGAGTGTCTCTGAATCCATTTAGCCAACCCACATATCTTGAATACCTTTGCCTTCACCAATGAGAATTCATTTCTAATGTTTGCCTTGCTAATCATCAAATGCCCATTGCTGACCAGAGATAAAGATGCTGAAGTGCCTGCCCCTGCCGCCTCTGGAGCAGACACTTTCTGCTGCGAGGCAGTGGGTGCAAGTGGGGTGGGGGTGGGTGTTACTGATTTGAATGCACCCAGGTTGCAGCTGGCATAATGAGACCACAGAGAACATCCCACCATCTCTGCAAAAGAGTTTAGGATCTAAATGTACCACCCTACCAAGGAAGCAGGAGGCAAAGGCCGTGTGCTCAGGGAGCATGCTATCTGGCGGGACTGCTGATGAGTCAATACCGTGTGTGGAGTAGAGTCCTGAGTCCTGAGCTGACAGTCAAGTACTGTTCTGCATGCTTCAGTTAACTTTCACAGTGCAGCAGCCATTTCTCAACCTGATGGACCAAAGAGAGTGACAGCCAAGCACAGTCAAGGGCAGGAGGTGATAGTCCTATTAGAGGTATAACTAAAAATTCATGTAAACTTGATCTCATTTGGTCCTTCCAAGACTGTCAGGTAGGATCCATTATAATCCTGTTTCATGGATGAGAAACCTAGGCCTGTGAGGGCTGAACCTATTGATCAAGGTCATAGAACCAGAAGCGGCAGGGCTGGCTGGCAACCCACCCACGTCCTCTGACATCCGGCTCTGCCCTGTTGCTAACCTGCTCCATCTCTTTCTCCTGCTCCCGATTCGTTTCCTCTGCGAGGTGTGAACCCAGGAGGCTTTAGCAGCCCAGTGCCTCCAGCACACGCTGACACGGCAGGGAAGCAAAGTCATGCATCCCATTTTCTGTCCTGCCTGCGGGCACTCAGGCCATGTGTCCCCACCAAGCCCCAGTGCAGGCACGGTGCTGCTCTGCAGCCAGTTACAGGCCTCACTGGGCACTCCTAGCCAGGCTGAGGCCACACTGGGACCCCACTGCATCCAAACACCAGGAAACCCCGACAACCCTTCTAGCCCCTGGGAGGTCAGCACCCCCAGCCCAAATGTGGAGGTGCCCGGTTTGCATAAGCTCGGAGAACACCATGAAAGGCCCTAGGAGGTCTTTTGGAAACCATGGGCTTTGGAACTTGTGCTGTGGAGTAAAATAGAAAGCAGATCATCTGGACAAATCCCCACTTGAGCTGGAGTTTGTTGATTCTGCCCATTTTCAAGTTGGAGCCGATTATCCTGTGGATTCAGATAGTCCTAGATCTGCCTTGTGTGGAGGCTGAGGCCAATGCCAGCTGGTTAGGAGCCACTCTGGTGGACTGGAGCCACAGGGGAGGAACCACATCCCCCGTGTCCTCAGCTGTGCCCTGGTGTCTGAGTTTCAGCCGGCTGGGAAGCGTTTGCTGTTTGTGCAGTCAGGACCCTGGCCCACGCTGCGTGCTGCTTTTATCTCTGCCGATTGCTTTAAAGGCCACTCTGTGTCTACTTTCTGCTCTCTAATCCCCACTGCCACCATGGCCTTTGGCCAGAAAAGCCCTGGGTCTCATGTGGCGGTTGCGGGGGCGGTAGCGGGCTGCCTTCACCCTTCTGGGCATCCCTGCCTTGTTGAGCATTTCCCTGGAGGAGAACCACTTCCTTCTCTGCTTTTCCCATGGCTCTTTTCCCTCTCCCCGTCTCCTCCAAAACCAAACTCTCAGATTCTTAGGCACCTCTCCCTGCCTGCCAAGGCTGCCTTTTCCCAGAGCCCTGCAGCCTTGGAAGGAACACACAGCGACTGGGTGTCCCAAGAGCCCCTCTCCCTGCAGTGGCCCTGGGCTTTCTCCTCTCCTTTCAGGGAGGCCATAAATTAGATCTGTAGCTCCCAGGGCCTCTTTCTGACCAACAGGGAAGCAGTCTTTCTTGGGGATTTTCTCGGCAGCCTCTTTCACTGGGCTAAATGGTAAGGAAGGTTTCCACGCTCCCAGCCTGCAGGCAGGAGGACTGCACGGCGGCTCCGAGCAGCCTGAGCCCATCAATTATTCAGCTCAGACCCAGCACTTTGAATTTCTAAAGGTCTTAAGTATTTTTTTTTTTTGAGACAGAGTCTTGCTTTTGTCGCCCAAGCTGGAGTGCAGTGGCATCATCTCGGCTCACTGCAACCTCTGCCTCCCAGGTTCAAGCAATTCTCCTGGCTCAGCCTCCTGAGTAGCTAGGATTTCAGGTACCCCCCACCACAGCTGACTAATTTTTGTAATTTTAGTAGAGACAGGTTTCACCATCTTGGCCAGGCTGGTCTCGAACTCCTTACTTCAGGTAATCTGCCCACCTCAGCCTCCCGAAGTGCTGGGATTATAGGCATGAGCTACCAAACCCAGCTCAGTCTTAAGTATTTTTGTAGATTCTTTCCTCATAATATCCAGCGAGACAAGCAAGTTTCTCCGTTTCCTAGACTGTATATGCAAGGCGCAACTTGGAGTGGGAAGACGGGTGCAAGCCCAGCCAGCCCCACTCATGGAGCTGTGGGACTCGAGGCAGGTGTTTCGATGGCTCTGGTGTGTAGTTCTCTGTGGTGTAATTCTTAGGAAGGCCTCCCTAGTCTAGGCTAGTGTGTGTGGGGTGGGGGGAGGGGGGCGGGGATTAGTAAATGCAGGGTGATTAGAAATGTGTGTGGCTGCTCTTCCTGCGCAAGGGCTGGAACGGAAGTTCCAGTCCTGAGCTGAAGTGCAACCATTAGCACAGGACACTGCAGACTGGGCTTTGCTGGGAGGCAGCCCCTGGGAAAATGTGGGTGAGTGGGCACCTCTCTTCCCTGGCCCCATGGGGGTGGCTCCATGACATGGTGGTCCCCCTACCAGCTGCTGTGGGCTGAGGTTCTGCATGTTTCAGGGTGGAAGGGGGTGCAGAGGTCACCCAAACCAATGGCTCAGTGTGAGACAGGACCCTAGGAGCTGACTCCCAGACCAAGAACTCTTTTCTCTTCCACAGCAGGCTGGGTCTGTCCAAAATGTTTCTCCCACTCCCATCAGTAATGCTGGGACCCCAGGTGGGTGGCACCCAGGGCTGCCCAAAGCCAGAGCATTAAGGCCATCTAGGGGTGCAGCCCACTAGGGTGCCTGCCTCTCCCAGAGTCCTGTTCTGGGTCTCATGCCATGTACCTGTCCTCTCACACTGATGGCCCCAGGAACAGCATCACAGCTGTCCCTAGGACTGGCCCAGGAGCCACCCCCATCAACCAAAACAAACAGACAAATAAGTCCTTGGTCGGGTGCAGTGGTTCACACCTGTAATACCAGCACTTTGGGAAGCTGAGGTGGGCAAATCACCTGAGGTCGGGGGTTTGAGACCAGCCTGGACAACATGATGAAACCCTTTCTCTCCTAAAAATACAAAAATTAGCCTGGTATGGTGGTGGGCCCCTGTAGTCCTAGCTACTCAAGAAGCTGAGGCAGGAGAATTGCTTGAATCTGGGAGGCAGTGGTTACAGTGAGCCGAGATTGCGCCACTGCACTGCAGCCTGGGTGACAAGCAAAACTCTGTCTCAAAAAAAAAGGAAAGGAAAATAAATGAGTCCCCGTTCCAGTTGAATTTCAAGAAGTCGTGTGACTTGTCCAGGGTCACAGGTTGTTAATGACACAACTTCCCTTAGGCTGAGGTCCCCTCACTGCCCATGCCTTCTTGAGGACTAGGACCCCAGACCTGGAAAGAGGCCGTCCCGCCGCAGCAGCCGCTCACACAGCACCTGCACACGCAGCACCCACGTGCCGCGCACCGCAGACTGAGGCTGTCGGTCTCTGCTTCCCTTCCTGCCCAGATCTACCTATTTCCTTAACCCAAAGCTGCCCACTTCTGTAGCCCAGCCCCAACCACACCCAGAGCACACACCCGAGAGAGCAACCACCCCACACCAACCACCCCCTTCACTCACACTCACACACTCAGCAGGGCAACCACCCTCCACACTCACAGTCCCACACAGCAAGGCAGCAACCCCACCACACTCTTTCTCTCACACACACAGACACACATGCACACATCCCAGCAACCCATCCCCGCCATGCAAGGCACTGGGCCAGGGTCAGGTCTCAGCAGATGTCGTCTCCACATCAGGGCTCTAGACACCAGCTATGACCCAGACTTGGAATGCAGATGAGGCTGGAAAGGCAAAAGATGAGCGACAGAGCCAGACTGCAGGGTCCCTCCTGCTTGGTTGCCATGGCAACCCCAGAGGAGGAGGAGACCGCTAGGGCAGCGTGGATCCTGGCAGCAGCTCTGTGGGGCCCAGGGTTGTATCCCCATCCCCTCAGCCTGGTCCTGCCTGGTCTTCTAGGTGAGGTAAGTGTTGGGTTTCTGGTTAAACCCAGGCAGAAAAGCCTGCATACCCCAGGCCTGCTTCCCTAGGCCAACTGTGGACCCATGTCCTAGATCTCCTGACCTCTCAACAACCCAGAAAAAAGGGATTTGCCTTTTCAGAAAACAATAGGAAAAGATGCAGGCATGAGCTTTGCCCCGCGCCTCCCTGAATTTTCCTTGTGTGAAACAGCCTCTGCACTCCCTCAGCCATGGGGCTGGCCTCACTCTTCTCTGGCCTCTGAAGCCACCCCAGGTCCCAGCCCATGGCCCGTCCCTTTGTCTCTGGTAGAAATCAGGGTAGTGCCCTCTGCTGATGGCCCTGGCATGGCTAAAACCACAGCATCAGGGCAACATAGAATAGGGATGTCCCTTCCTGCCACCCCTGCACCCAGCAGGTGTTGACTGAGGGGTCAGGAGACACCGTTCTTGAGTGAAGCTATGACTCTCTCTGATGTGGAGTTTTGGGCTTGGTGGCACAAACGGCAGGCTCAGCAGAGGAAACAGAGTGCTTCGCACGCATGCACGGGCCTCTGCCCGTCAGCCAGGCCCACCCTGGCTTTGGCAGTAGAGCCACGAGCAACGCAGATGGTGTTGGGGTAAGATGGCAAGGCCAGCACTAAAGACATACCTTCACCCACGACCTGCCCTGCTGAGGGTCCTGCAGGCCCCTAAGTCACGGGGTAGCTCATTCTTCCTTCCAGAAATGTCTGGGAGAACCCAGTTATACCTGCAGATGGAAAGCTTTCCACATGGGTGAGAGCCAGTCCTGTCCAGATAGTAGGTCCTAGAAGATGGTACAGCAACCCCAAGGAGTATGGGCAATAGGCTCCAGCCTGTCGCTGGGGAGTTCCGGTCCTCAGGCTGGTCACGTAGGCTCCATCTTGGCTTGCTGAATGATGGGATGAGAAGACTCAGCCTTCCTTGCCGTGTAGACATGCTCCAGTGTAGACATGCCCCAGTGTAGACGTGCCCCCGTGTAGACGTGCCCCCGTGTAGATGTGCTCCAGAAACTCAGCGAAGGCGGTTTTGGTGAGGAGTGGCCAGCGTCACGGGACAGCACAGAACCAACACAGAGCTGGCTGTCTTCCGGACAACTTGATTCCCAGAGGACAGTCTTGTTCTATTTGAGTAGACTGTGGACAGCGTCACAGAGCCTCTGACCTGGTCCTGGTCCCCAGCTCAGCCTTCCTGGCTCCTGCTGCATCTCTCCCCTCCACCTCCACAGGGAGCTGTGCACCTGCTAGTTTCAGTCCTTGCCTGCCAGGTACAGTCTGAGTGCCGTTGGGCCTGAGGCTTATCATCTCTGTGCCTCGGTTTCATCTGTATAATGGGGCATATTGCATACTTCACAACATTCTCATGCAAATATGTGAGGTGCTATCTCCTTATAGTGCCTGGCACATACTGAGTTTTGATATATATTAGCAGCTTGGCACATGACTGTAATCCCAGCTACTCGGGAGGCTGAGGCAGGAGATCACTTGACCCCAGGAGTCTGAGGCTGCAGTGAGCTATGATTGTGCCACATGCACGCCAACCTGGGTGACAGCGAGACCTCATCTCAACAAGTTATTTGGTAGGAAAGTTATTAAGAAGGGGTACAATCTGAGTTGCATTTTAGAAGAATAACTGGCAGCAGGGCAGAGGAGAAGCAGCCTGGAGGAGGGAGCTCTGTGGAGAAGGGAACAGAGAGAAGGGGAGAGTATCCATGTCCCCAGGCTCAGGCTGAGGGGTCAGGAGTGCAGGGGTGTTGGAGCAGCTGTGATGAAGGGGACAGAGGGTGGAGATCGCCCCAGCTCTTCCCTGGCAGGTCTGTGTTCCCGGAACCCACCAGCCTCCGAGGCCTCCGATTTCTCCTGCATGAAGTCAAAGGACACGAAGGCTGGATGCGTGTGCAGACGCTCTGTGAACTCTAAGGTGACTCACCATTGCTCTGCCCGTGCTGACGCTGGGGAACATTTCTGCAAATTCCCCCAACATTTGTAGGTGCTAAATAAAGCACCCCTTTTCCTGGGCCAGGATCTCAGGCCATCAGGTCTGTTCATGGGAGCTTGGGCTTCAGTTTCATGAGAAACGTCCTCCGTTTCCTCACCTGTAAAATGGGGATTTTAATAGGCTTAGCGCAGAAACAGACCTGAGGCAACCTTGAGGGGTGGAGGCTGGCAATGAGAAGGGAAGGAGCTGCAGGTGGAGGAAGCGGCAGCCTGCAGGAGGCAGATGCAGCAGCGGGCTCACCCCTGGGCACCCGCCTCCATGCTCTGCCCGCCTCTGCTCAGCCCCTTCTTACAGTCCTGAGACGGCCCAGCTACTCCCAAAAGAGCACATCTCACAGGCTCATCGGCACTTCAGTTGTTTGCCCCGATGTCCTGCTGTAGCCCAGCTGGGCTGGTCCCATGACCTAGCGTGTATCCATTTAGCACAGGGAACCATGGGTGCTTTTTTGCCAGAGGAGCAGAGCAAGGGTTAATTCAGTCCTATGGGAAATTGTCATTCTGTCCTCATCAAGCATAGCCTGTCATGGATTGCAAGTTAGGAGACAAATCAACTCTGAATGTGGACGGACTCAGCAAGATTTCATTAGGAGGACAGTGACCATTCACCCTGTGGTTCTCAATGGGAGGTTGCACTCCCCACCCAGGGACAAGTGGAATGGTCAGGGAGGGATCTTTTGGGTTGTCATGACATTTGATGACACTGCTTTGCTCTCTGTTATATATTTTCCTCCCCGAATGAGTTGCGTTTCCTGCCTCATTTCAGTTAGGGCTGTCGGTTGTGAGCAAGAGAAAGTGATATTATTGTAAGCCGTCAGGCGCCCACAGAATCGGCAGGAGGTGA
The DNA here is from genome assembly GCA_963573385.1 of Cacajao melanocephalus. NCBI lineage: Eukaryota > Metazoa > Chordata > Mammalia > Primates > Pitheciidae > Cacajao > Cacajao melanocephalus. The sequence goes on from CAUYLG010024706.1 coordinate 78,450, forward strand.
AGACCAGAAGACAGGCAGAACCAGGGCAGATCCAGAAGGCAGAGCCAGGAGGTCCCAGGCCAGCCCTTCAGCAGAGACAGTTTGGCTAAGAGGACGCCACTGCCACTGCACTTCACATCTGCCTCCGGGGCTGGTTCACAGATGTGCCCTAACGCTCCCTTCCTCTGCGCCTCACACGCACCACATTCAGAGTCAGGGCCTGAGCATCTGACTGGCCAGGCTCAGGTCACATGCTCATACCTGTTCACCAGGGCATGAAGCAGGGAAGAGGAGGACGTGGTCCTCTGGTTGCAGAGAAAGCTGCACGGCCTTCCTGCTGTTCTGCACAAAATGGGGAGCTCCCTCCACACAGGAAAAAAGAGGGGTTGGACATGGCAAACAGACCGACAAAAGACGAGTATCAGCAAGCACCCAGTGTCCTCTTTTATATTCCTTCTCCAATGCACGCTTGTGTCAGTCAGGTACGAAGGTCAGAAACCCCACTCAGAGTAGCTGAAGCGAAGAGGGGGAAGAAGTGCGTTCTGTAATCCGGGCAGGGTGCATGGCTTACCCCAGGCCCCACCTGCGGGCTCCCAGCTCCCCGCCACCAGGCTCTGATGGCCAGGCTGCTACACTCATGCTTGGCTTTGCTTGCCAGGTGGACCCTTTTCCCATATGTGGTGAGCATGGTGGCCCCCGTGGCCCCAGCCAGCTCAGAGCAAGGCTGGCCTCTGGGTGGTTCTGGCACCAAAACTTCACCCTGTGTCTCCCCACACCCCAGGAGAAAGGGAACCCCAGGGATGGGCTCCTGTGGGGAAGGGGGATGCATTTCCAGAAGAGGGGGGGAGACTGCTGGATGAAAATGGCACTGGACCCCAGGGAGGACCTCATGCTTGGTCTGTCACACCAGACCGTCCCCCCCAACTCCAGTACACAGTCCTGGGATTTGGCCTGAGCTGTGACTGTTCCCATCTTTGTCCCACTGCAGGCCCAGAGCCTGCACACCTATGTCTGGGCACTTGTGGCCGGGCAGGCAGGGTGGGCGGCATCCCATGGGGACAGGAGGGGAGGTACCATCCCAGGAAGCCTGGGTCTCTTTTTCTGCCTCTCTAAGCCCATCCAGGCTGGCTCAGATTTGGGCAAGGACAGGTCGCTCTGGGTGGGAGGAAATCTGTTTTATTGGCTCATTCATTGCACCACATTTAAAGAAAGCAGCGCGTGCTCAGTGATGAGGGGTCCAGCCTAAAAAGTTCGACTCTCACCCTGAAGTTGAGAGTCTGGTAGAGGCGACCATCGACAAAGACCCTGGGTATAAGTTCTGTGACTTAATAGGGGCAGTAAGCCCAGTGGTTAGGGGCCAGCTCAGAGCCAGACTGCAGAGGTTCAAATCCCAGCTTCATCACTTACAATCTCTGTGGCTTCAGGCAAGGTACCGAACCTGTCTGTGCCTCAGTCTCATCATCTGTAAAAAGGGGATGATGATACCCCAGATTCATTGGGCTGTTGTGAGGATTGAATGTGTTAATACATGTAAAGCTTTCAGCACGACACCTCATGTGATGTGGTGTGAGTAAGCGTTAGCTAATGTTACAATGACATAATTGTTTCTCTGATGTGCTCCAGTTGTTCTGGGTACACACGGCCCAGCCTAGGCAAATCAAGCAAAACTTCCTCCACAAGAAAATCCCTGACAACTAAGGCAAGGAAGGGAGGGAAGGGCTTTCCAGGCTGGAGGAAAGCTTTTGCCGAATCAGGGGTGTGAGAGAGCGTGGTGCTGGGCGGAACAGGACTGCCGGGTCGGGTGTTAGGAAGACTGTGTCTTATAGGGAAGAAATGAAAGGGTTCTAGGGGAGGATGCGAGGCTGGAAGGAACAGGCAGGAGTGCATGGGGAGACAGGAAGTGGGGAGGGGAGGGGTCAGTGCCTGCGTCTTCCCCTGCCCCTGGGAGCCCATCGAGAAAGTGGACTTGTTGCTTTTCCAGGTGAACAGATTAGGTCACACTGAGACAAGGTGTTGGCTGCGCTGCCCCCACCTGGCTTCTCCAGCAGCTGGAGGAATTAGCTCATGGTTGGCGAAGGCTCCTTCACGGGGCCACTGTGGGCCAGGGAGCCAGGGAGCATGTTGGAACAGCAGTCCGTGTGTGTGGCATGGGTCCTCGGTGCTGGCACACCGAGCTGCAGAAAGGCTGACGTGCCCCCGAGGGCTTGTCCCCGCTGCTGCTGGGTGGCCTCCCTGGTGGGGCATGCCTGGGCCTGGTGGGATTACAGGGTCTGATCTCGTTTTTCTAGACACCCAGGGTCCCAGGTCTGGCAGCATCCTTTGGCTTCCTTCTCTGGCTCCTCCACCCCCAGGAAAGACCCAGGTTATGTATAAAGAAAGCTCCTTTGCTTAGAGTGTTGGGGGGCTCATCCTCCTGGGGCCGAGACCCCAGGAGTCCCTGGTTTGTCCAGCAGGAGGGGAGACCTCCACTGCTTTTGCAGCCCAGGAAGCTGCCCAGTACTGGCGTCTGTTCCCTGGCACCCAGCTAGCACCTCTCCACCGGCTCAGGCCAGGTCCAGCTCAGTGCCCAATAAGCAGGGACAAGCCTTTCTGCTGTCACATCCCTGGGCCTGTGTGAGTGACATTCTAGCTCAGCTCCCATGCCTAGTGGGAGGGAAGAAACCCCTCTGGGCTTCTTCAGGCACCAGGGCACCCAGGGGGACAGTGCTCCCCTGACACTGACGACCAGGAAAACACATGCCGATTCAGCAAATCCTCACGGTCTGGGTGTGCTGGGGACGACTCCGTTCCTGCCAGCTAGCTATAGGTGACCATGAGCTCTAAAATGGTTACTCCCTAACTTAGGCCTCTCCACGTCACACATACGGCTGTTCAGGTGGGTACAGCTCTTTACAGTTTGAAGAGAGCTCTCACATACCAGGTTCCATAGATCTTCAGCCATTGCACAGATTAGGAAACTGAGGCCAAGAGGAGAGGATTGAGCCTGAGTGCTTGGCTCCCCAGCAGTGCTGGTACCAGGAACCAGGCTTTTGGGGCCTGACCTTGATCTCCCATGCAGAGACCACACAGTGGAGTCTCCCCCTGCACCCCGAGCTGTGGGCAGGGCATTAACAATGTGAGCAAGGTGGGAAGGGACCAGGCGTTGTTTTAGTGCATGGAGCTGTTCGCATACTAAAACCACTCCACGCCCGGTCCCTTTTTTCTGAGACTTTTGAGACCTGAAAATCTAGGGGAGATGGGATCAACCGACTTCGTGTCAGTTGGTGTCCAGGGAAGGATATGAAGGTGAAGAGATTGGCTCGGGCCACCCAGCAGGTCAGAGACCACCAGCGTGACTGTGCGGTGCAGTTGAAGGGGCATGATCTGTGAGGTGACTGTGACCTAACTCTGATAGGTTACATCGTCTTAATGATGACTTTTTTTAAAAATAGTCTTGCTCTGTCGCCAGGCTGGAGTGCAGTGGTGCAATCTTGGCTCACTGCAACCTCCGTTCTCCCAGGTTCAAGTGATTTCCCTGCCCCAGGCTTCCGAGTAGCTGGGATTACAGGTGCACACCGCCACACCCAGCTGATTTTTTGTATTTTAGTAGAGACTGGGTTTCACCATGTTGGCCAGGATGGTCTTGAACTCCTGACCTCATGATCCGCTTGCCTCGGCCTCCCAAAGTGCTGGGATTACAGGTGTGAGCCACTGCCCCCAGCCTAATGACATTTAAAAAGCGTGGCTAGAGTTAGGGGACTGTGTCTAGGGCTTCCTGTAGACCAGGCACTGGGCTGAGAGCTCACATTTGTAACCTTATTAAATCCCCTGGGTGACTTCGAGGTGGATGTAACCATCTCCAGGGCTGGGCTTGTGGCTGTGGGGCCCAGTCAGGGGTGCCCCTTGTGTGGGCTCATGCTCTGCTGTCACTGTCTGGAAATTCTTAGACCTTTTTAAACAAGGAGCCCTGCATCTTCATTTCACACTGAACCTTGCAAATTACATAGCCATTCTGGTTGTTTCCATTTCTCAGAAGAGGACACAGGCCCAGAGTGGTCATGAAGCAATGTGCCAACGTCACAGAGCTGATGGCTGCACTGGGACTCTAGCCCGAGAGCCCATGCTCTCCAGAGTAGAAAGAGGCTGACACAGAGTCAAATGGCTGTGCCAAGGTCCAGCTGCTGGCACCTGCCCATAGCCATGGCTGAGGCGCTTCACCTTCCCTAGCCTCCATTTCTCCTTGGTGAAATGGGGTGGTCCCGCCTGCCACTGGGGGCTACTTTGAGGCTCACATGGGCAGATGTGCACATCGTGTTTTCTGCACTTCACCAAGCTCAGCAGATCCGAGGACCATCGCTAGCTGGTCACAGTTCACAGGGGCTGCCTCCCGTGCCACCAGGTCATCCTGACATGGGCTATACAGGCCTTCACCTGAGGTCAGGAGTTTGAGACTAGCCTGGCCAATGTGGTGAAACCCCATCTCTACTAAATATACAAAAAAATTAGCTTGGGTGTGGTGGCGGCCACCTGTAATCCCAGCTACTCAGAAGGCTGAGGCAGAAAAATTACTTGAACCCGGGAAGTGGAGGTTGCAGTGAGCCAAGATTGCGCCATTGCACTCCAGCCTGAGTGACAAGGTGAAACTCCGTCTCAAAAAAAAAAAAGAAACCAATAATCGAAATAAATTCCCTACAATACAGTTACAGATGTGTAGTGTTTCCTACCCCAAGAGGAGCCCCTTACCCAGGAGCGGTGGGATGCCCTCGCCTCTGCAGTGGGTGCCTGCTGCCGGGGGAGGGGTGTCACCATGGCTCCTGGTCCGTGGTATCTGCCCACAGAACCCAGGGAGGGAGGGCACTGCTCACCCGTCTGCAGTTGAATCTTCTCCAGAAAGCTTTGATGGATCTAATCAGAGCTCCCCTGCCAGTCAGAAGGAAGCCCTGTAAGTACAGCTGCCCCAGACATGCTCAAAACAGATCCTGGCTCCTCAGCAAAGAGGCAGACGGCGCCTGGGAGGGGCTCCAGAGAGTAGCTAATAAGTCTTTAGATTTGGACAGATTCTGACCGTGAAACTGCACAGAAGACTCCCACAAGTACATTTCGCTTTTGCGGACTTAGCACGCTAAGTCTTCAGAGAGTGCCTGTGAGCTTTAGTTCTGCCACTCTGCTAGAGCATGGGAGGTTGGTATGTATCACCCCCATTTTACAGACAAAGAACATGAGGCTTAGTAAGCCTGGAACTAGGCCATCTGCCCCCAAGCCTAGTGTCTGCGTCTGGAGACGGTGGTTCTCCACTCTGGCTGCACACTCAAATCCGGGGAGCCGAAGGCTGCTGTGAGTCCCGTCTCAGACCAGTTGAACCAGAATCCATTTCCTCAGGGGGATTCTCACTTGCTCCAAGCAGGCTGGAGGTGAGAGCAGGTTTCTCTGCTTACCAGTTGGGGTGAACCGTTCTGTCTCATTCTCCGTGGATGCGCCTCAGCAAGGACAGGCTCATAGCATAGGGCAGCCGAGGTTGGGGCAGCAGGACGTCCTCCAGTGGCAAGCCCCTCACAGGCTGGAGCCAAGGAAAAGGTCTGGACCACAGAGTTCTGTCCTTCCTTCTTGAGCATCTACAAGTTCTTTGGAGAGGAATCCCAGGACGACCTGAGTGACCTGCGCACCATTCAGCTTTTGCCACCCCCATCTTAATTCCTTCCCTCCTTTCCTCACCTCCCTTCTGCCCAGTTCTCCTCACTCCATACAGGTGATCATGGCTATGGCTATTCCATTACTTTTTGTTTGTGGCCGGGATGCTTTTAGGCATTTACAAATCAATAACAATCCCTTTTCCCTTCTCCTTTTTCACCCTAAGGGCGGCCTACTCTCCAGGCTGCTGAGCATCTTGCTTTTCTTCATTTCAGCTTTATCTTAGGCATCATTCCACATCAATTCAGTCTTGTTTATAGCTGCATGTCCCCTAGCACAGATTTTTTTTTTTTTAACTCACCCTGAAAGCCCAGAATTTCCCGCCTGGGTCCAAATCAGATGTCTCCTACTCTAATTCATTCATCTCTGCTGCCCGCCCCATGGACCTCGGGCTGCAGAGTCTGGAGGCTGGGGTCTCTCCTCACTGGGAGTTAGGTTTGTACCCTACGTCTGATGTTACAGGGTAGGAAGCCTGGGCTTATGTTTCCCGTCTGGAGATGGGGAGGCCAAATCAGATCCCGTAGCTGGAGTCCTTACTGAAGACAGGCTGCCGTGCAGGCACTTAGGTGAACGCGAGAAGCCTCGTTCTAGAACAGTGAGTCACAGCCTGCTCCTTTAGCCGTCCAGCTCGGATGCCACCGCCTTCTTCCCTCCACAGCTGCAGGTTTATTTGCTTCTGTCTCTGAAGAGGTGAGGTAAAGTGTTGTTCTTGGAGGAAGAAGCTGGGAGTATGGAGTAAGACCTGGATGTAAGAACCGCTGCCGGAGGACAGGGCTTGCGGTGGGTGGAGGTGGTGAGGGGGCAGTGGCACCTGGATGGAGCAGACACACCTGAGCCTGCGTGGGGTGTCGCTGCTCAGCCGGCTGGCTCTGGGGACCCTCCCGCTGTTGCCACACAGAGGAGAGACCTGTGCCTTCAGATTCAGACAGCCTGAGCTTGCCCCCCCATCTTGCTGGGAGATCTCGGTGAGTCATTTAACCTCTAGGAGATGTGGGTTCCTCATTTGTGAACTGGGAATAAAAACAAATCGCTGCAGACTTGCTGGGAGCATTAAATGAGACAGTAGAGGCGGAGTCGTTTTATAAATGGTAAAACACTGCACAGTTTATCAATTGGTCGTTAACTTTTCTGCATTGAATTAAGGCATTGAAATGACGTCACTTCCATTCCGGACTAGCCATGAGAAGCCCAGTCACGGTCCACTCTGAGCCTCAGTTTCCCTTCGTGTGGAGTGGATGTGCCCACCTTTGAGTGGCAAGGCAGGGATCAGGACTGATGCCGTTCTCGCCCTCTCGCAGGATCTCCAGCTGCCTGCCCTTCCCGAGAGGAGGGAGGTCCGGGCCTTCTTCCCGCCAGTCTGGCCTTCGAGTGCCTTCAGGACGGATAGACCTTGGCACGGGCTGCCTGAGATTCCTGCGACACCTGTCTGTTCCTGCCTTCTGCAGAGCATGGCACCCACAGGATTCCAGGACGGATCATAGACCGGAGCCTCCGGGAGGGCGCCCTGTGCAGCTCACTGTGTGGTTCCTCTCCGCTCACCAGCCACCAGCCTCCAAGGCCGGCTCCCATCCCGGAAATGCCCTCGGGCACCTGGATGAGGCTATCCCAGAGCCGGACCCAACTGTGCCACCCGCCAAGCCTCCCCCTCAGCCCCCCACCCCCTCCCATGTCCGGCTCCCAGGACAGACTGTAGAATGTCTGTGCCCCAGATCCACGTGGAAGAAGTGGGTGCAGAAGAGGAGGCAGGAGCCGCACCGCCCGATGACCACCTCCGGAGCCTGAAGGCCCTCACTGAGAAACTGAGGCTGGAGACCCGGAGGCCCTCCTACCTGGAATGGCAGGCCATGCTGGAGGAGCAGACCTGGCCCTTTCCGAGGGCGGCTGCAGCTGCAGAGCCAGAGGCGAGCGTGGAGGAGGGAGAGCGTGGGGGGCAGGAGCCCTTACTCCCACTGAGAGAGCCTGAGCAGCACCCCACTCCTGCCAGGAGGGCCAGCCAAGGCGCCAGACCCCTGTCCACTGGCAAGCTGGAAGGCTTTCAGAGCATAGATGAAGCTATAGCCTGGCTCAGGAAGGAACTGGTGAGTGGCTGCCCCCAAGAATCCCCAGAAAAGAAGCAATGCCACCATCTGTCTCTGTGTCTCTGTCTCTGTGTCTGTCTTCTCACACCCACCCTCTCTTCTCTCCCCCATCTCCACCTCCCAAGTGCACATCTGTAATCTTCCCATGAGTTGAAGGCAGGCCTAATTTGTGGTTGGGGGGACCCAAGCATCAATCAGCCCCTAGTTACAGACACTAATGGAGGAAGCAGGTGTTTTCTGAGCAAACCTGAACCCATGTTAAGGTGTACCCACCCTCCCCCCAACACCACTCCTGGTGCCGGAGTCTCGAACACTTCTCTCTGGACTGCGAAGGGGGCTCCTGGGGTGTGACTGCACCTCCCTCTGTGCTGGAAGCCCCCCACCCTGCTGCCCATCCCAGCTGCCCACCGCTCCGGGGACCACTCATTCTGCAAGTGAGTGGCCTCTCCCTATGTTGGGCGATGACTGGGTGGCTTCATGGGGCACGGTGGCCAGGGTGTGGCTGTGCAGAGTGCTGCTGTGAGGAGCTGGCTCTGTGTGGAATGAGCTGGAATGGTGGAGCCGCCCAGAGCCGCCGTGGGATGGGTCCTGCCTGGGGAGCAGCTCTGTGAAGAGGCTCAGAGTAGGGGTTGGCTCAGAAGTCAGGGCAGAGCCAGGTGTGAGCAAAGGGCACGTTGTGTTTGAGCTGGGACGGCAGCGCCACCACTTTGCTGCCCACGGGCAAAGCAGATTCCCAATAGGAGCAGCTTTTGTTGTGTGCGGTGACTCAGCCTGAGAACAGGGTAGGGGTATAGAGCTGGGTGCCCTGTCCCCTCCCACCCCCCAGGGGAGAATCACTGGTGTCTGGCACAGCGCCTCTCAGCAGCACCAGGCATGAAGCTAACCCTTCCCTAGCTCTCAAACCCTGCTCCGCCCGTCCCCTGAGGCCGGGTAACACCTGGGTGTCAGGCCACTCTGGCCACAAGTGAGCGAGCCATCAGGGGCAGCTTGGGTCAGCAGGGTAGGCTGAAGCCTGTTTGGTTTGGTTTGCAGAATTCTGAAAACTAAGAGAATCCAAGGGGTTTGGAGTGGAAAAGGGCTCAGGGACGCAGGGATCTGATTGATGAGTTGGAAGCCTGTTTGGGTTTTAACCCTTTGTACCAAGAATGCCTCTGAGAATACACCATTCTGCAGCATCTGTCTCCAGTAACCAGAGGGTCCACATGCTGTCAGCTCAGGGGAAGATGAGGCCCTGGATTTGCGCCACATCTCTGGGCTGCTCTGCCACCGCTGGTGCTCTTGATGGGGGACGTAAGAGGGGAGGGGAGATGGACAGTGTGCCCCTGGACGGACCCCATGCAGTCCCCAGCTGCTCTTTCAATGTCTGAGGCTAAACTGCTTTTATTTTGCTTTCATAAGCAGGAACAAAAAACATTCCTGTTCATCAAGGACAGAATGTGTTGGTTTCAAGTTCACTTGAGATTTCACTGCTTGTGGGAGCTGAGGCTTCTGCTTTTTAGGGAGGTTAGCATTCTGTGTAGCCCCCACTTTGGAGTGGGGATTAGACAAGGAATCCTCCTCTGGGTGCAAACCAGGATGGAGTTCCCTCCAGCTTGTCCTGCTCATCCTCCTTTAGACCCCTCCCTCCGGCTGTGTATTGAAAGCACCTGGGGAGCTTCTAGGCCACACCGAAGACCAAGCCGATGAATGTCTGGGGGTGATAACAAGATGTGTGGTTTTTAAAGCTCCTGCGTGCTTCTAATGCATAGCCTGGGCCTCCGGTCTACAAGTCAGGCTCACGTCTCCTGCCAGGCCACTGTGAGCCGAGCAGCATGAGGTGCCCTGCCCAGTGAGGTGGCCGAGCGAGGAAGGAGGCCCAGGGTGAGGCGCAACCGTGGTGATGTGTAGAGCCAGGCTCTGTAGGCCAACAGCAGAGCAGAAGCTATCAGGACCAGTCTGACTGCCAAAAGCTGTCGTACACAGGGTAAAGGGCATATTAGCATTATGAGGAAAGCTGTATGTTTGCACTGTTTCCACTCTCCTGGCCACTGCCCTGTGCCACCAGGGGTGTGTCCTGTGTGCCAGGCACTTTGCAGGCATTACTCATCTCTTCTAATCATCAGATGACCTTCCTGGCACCCCTACTTTCCCAGAAGAGGAAACAGGTTCAGAGAAGAATGCAGCCATACGTGAGAAAGTTGAAATTTAAAGCCTGGCCCATTCGATCGCATTGCTAATGCTCTGCTCAGCCACCGTATGACAGGGCACCCTCCACAGGCAATCGATTTTACTATTTGACTCCGAAAAATGTACATCACAAAAATGTTGGCAGGCAACAGAATGCCTGGGGGTGGGGCAGAGAGAGAAGCAGGATTTAATGAGTTCCAGCCTCACCCCGTGATCTCTGATTCTTACAAAACCGTGACATTGCCCTCATTGTGTCCGGTTTACAGATGCATACACTGAGGTCCACAGAAGTCAGGTGACCTGCCTAGGAAGACATGACAAGTGAGTGGTAGAGTCGGGGCTCGAACTCATACAGAGAAGACAGCTATGGGGAGAGAGGTAGCAGGTAAGGCTCATGAGTGGCCCGACACAGAGGGTCGCATCGGGCATGCTTAGAGATCAGTGACCCCACAGATACATGCTGGTTCCAGGATAATCTCTCAGGGCACCGACTCCCAAACTCTGACGCACAGGCAGGTCACTGGGGCTCTTGTGCAGATGAAGATTCTAGTCCCTTTGGGGGCCTGTGCTTTCAAATTTCCAACAAGCTCTAAGGTGACACTATTCTGCTAGCCCTGGGCCACACTTAGAGTATCAAAGAATGAAAGGAGGGCAAGACCAGGGCCAGGGGACCAAGAAGCAACCTCAGAGGACAGACCCAAGGATCCCCAAGCGGGAGCTCTGAGCCCTGTCTCTGTCATAACTGCCCACGTGGCTTGTGGCTCCATTGGTGAATGGGCCTCAGTGAATGAACTCACAGCATCCCACCCTGAGTGGTCCAAGAACCACACTTGTTCAGACGATCGCAACTCTGAGGCCCAAAGCAGCCCAGACACAGACTAGCGGGCGGGCGGGCAGGCAGGCAGGCAGGCTGGACATGCAGTTCCACCTGCTGCCGGGATTAGACAGCAACTTGCAAAACCCTTTGATTGGATTGAAAACTGAGAGTTCAATGTTTGAGAACAAACACATTCTGCTCTATTTAAGTCTCAGCCAGAACATTAAACTTAATGCCGTGGTTTCCCTTATTCACCGTCGGTTAACTCATTGAGGGCACCTTTAAAAATTAACTTATTTTTTTAACTCAGTGAAAGTGATTTGCATGACATTTTTTGCTGTATTTTAAGCCCAGAAGCAGGTTTTCTCTACACCTGGGCTAGCCCTTCCTACAGATTTGTTAGGCTCAGTGGCAGATGTGTTGTTTATTCTCACATGGCCAAGGTAATTGGTTGGAAATCTGTAATTTCTTTACTCGTGGGGATGTTTTTCATAACTCAATGGGAGTTATGACCACAGGAGAGGGCAGACCCTAACCTATCCTCTGACAACCTAGCAGCTCCCCGTGGAGGCAGTGATCAATGTCACCCCATCCAGAGGCTGGCAGTGCTGGGTCTGGAAGCAGAAGCTGGTCTGCTCCCACCTCCAGCAAGACCGGCTAAAAGGCAGAGTGACTAAAGTCAGTGGCTGATTTCTGAGGTGAGGAAGGATCCTAAGAGCTCTCAGGGATCAGCTCTCCCTCTCAGCTTTCAATGAAATGACTGTCACTCCTGATGCCCCCCGGGGACCAGCAAGTAGATCAGATTTTCCTTCAGGCCAATGTGTTAGGGATCTATGGCTGGTGGAGAGCCTCCAAGCCTCTTAGTGCAACTCCCAGCTAAGGCCTTACCTTGGGCTCCCTGGGCGGAGTTGGAGATGTGTCACTCTCTGGCTGTGGCAAGCAGGGCTGCAGCCACCTGACTCCTCCAGGCGAGGCTCAGTCTTGCTAGTCCCAGGACACCGGCTCAGGGAATGGCCATTGTGCAGCTGTGGTTCTTGGCTGTTCAGGTCACCAGAAGGTCACAGTCCCCAGCTTTCACCATCCAGGTGGCCAAGTAGCCCAAATGGGAGTGGAGGGAGGGCTTTGCTTCGGGAAGTAGGGGAGCTAGAAAGAGCATGACCTGGAGCTGTGGGATTCTCTCCTCTCCAGCTGAGTCTGGAATTCAGAGCATTCGCGCACACGCCTCTGCCCAGGCTTGGGTCCATCAGCCAACTCCCCGGGATGGGGTCCTTAGGACTCAGCACAGGGCAGCGGGGACCCTCATTTCTGTCTTCTCTCTTCAGTCACACCCACAGGTTCCCCTTGCCAACCTGGAAGACAGAGAAAAGGGGCAATAAAGTCTTCCTCGTGGTTTATGCCATGCCAAAACAAAACCAAAACATTCTGGCTTCCTAATGGGCAGTTTGTAGTGAGAAGCCCTGGGTGCCCACCAATATTTTTCTCTTAGTTTCACACAGCTGTGTGATCTCTGCAGGCACACCCCCAAGAAGGTGTTTATGGCTGTTAGAAAAAGGAAATAGAACCTTGACGAGTTTTCATCACTTAGGGCCTGTCGAGGCAGGAGGCCTATGACCTCAACTCAGCTGGCCCCACTGTGGACACAGCTTGGCTTTGAGGGGGCCGCCCTCTCCCCATTAACCCTCTGTTGCCCACACTGCCTGTGTGGCAAGCCTAGGACTCTGGTATGTCCAGGTACAGCCTTCTGAGGCTGGTGTCATCCATGTTTGCTGAGCGGCGTGGCCAAATGGCAGGTCACATTCACGAAGCATCTTCTGATGGAAAATGGGCAATACAGCCAAGTTGATACCCCCCATCTAGGGAGCCTTTCACATACACTATCCTGCGAGAAGGCTTGGAAGTATTTGCTATTCCCATTTTACAGAGAAGACTGAAGCCCAGAAAGATTATAGAACTGAGGGACAGAGAGGTTAAAGTGACTTGGCCAACGTCATATGCAAGGATGTGGCTAAACCACAACACAGACACACATCACTTGGCTCTGGATCCAGATCTCTTTCCTTTGTTCTCGGCACATCAGATGTCCAAGTCACGGGGCCCTGAGCTGTCAGGAAGCCTGTGCTTGAATCCCTCAGCACAGGATACTTGTAAAAGGTCACACAGGGGGTTGCTAGCAATGCCTCGTAACAACCATTTAGCAGGGACTAGGCAGCCGCACTGTTTCAAGATGAAGAAAACAAGTTGCTCAGAGCCATCTGCGAGGTACTGGCTGAGCTGAGATTTGGTTCACAAGAGAATTTCTAGTCCCAGCATCTGTTCGCCCAAGGCTAAGTCATCTCTGCATAGCCTGGGGCTTCCAGCCTGTCTGGCACCAGCCCTGCAGGGGAAGATTCCTGTTCTATTCATCTGGGCAGATACTGCCTCTTTGGGGTTATTAAAGAATTTATAAGCAAAAGAACCAGCAAAGGAAATAACCCAAAACTTAACGATCTTTATTTCTGAATGGTAATATTATTCTTTTGACTTTTCCATAGTTTTCAGAATTTCTAAAATAGGAATATATTGTATATAATCAAGGGGAAAAGAGATTATTAAAGGACCAAAGAAACATGTCCGCACCAGGCTCTTCTCTCCCTAGCCAACGTAATTGGTATACATTCTTCACCTTGTACTCTACAGATTATTTTTAAGGCATAGGATCTCCTAGAATAAAATAAAAATAAGGCCTTCAATCCCCCAACATTCCTGCTTGATGTGAGAGCTAAGGAGGCTGGATTGCTGGCCAGGGAGCTGCAACTGACCCCAATTGGGAGGTCCTGCCTGCACTCCCTTTCCTGGCTGTCTTGCTGGGTCAAGGAGAAGGAAGGGAGTTGGAGGATCCCCACAGCAGCGTCTCAACTGAATAGCAGCTCACGGTGATCCCGGAGCTGTGAGAGGCAGGCGGGAGTCTTTCCATCCAGCCCCATGTCCGTTCAGCACCACCAGCAACCACTGGCCACCTGGTTTCCGTGCTGGGGTGGGGTGGGGCCACAGTGGACAGGTCAGGGCTCCTGTCTTTGTGGAGTTTCCCTTCCAAGGAGAACACAGGCACATAAACACAGCAGCATGGCGTGACAACAGTTATACTAGAGATGCAATAAGTTGAGTTCTGAAATGTTCTGGGGAGCTGAGGGCTGTGCTGAGTGGATGATGAAATTCACCAAAGGGAGGCCGGGCGTGGTGGCTCACGCCTGTAATCCCAGCATTTTGGGAGGCCGAGGCGGGTGGATCACGAGGTGAAGAGATTGAGACCATCCTGGCCAACACGGTGAAACCCAGTCTCTACTAAAAATACAAAAAAATTAGCCGAGCGTGGTGGCACGCACCCGTGGTCCTGGCTACTTGGGAGGCTGAGGCAGAAGAATTGCTTGAACCCAGGGGGCGGAGACTGCAGTGAGCCGAGATTGCACCATTGCACTCCAGCCTGGCGACAAAGCAAGACTCTGCCAAAAAAAAAAAAAAAAAAAAAAAAAAGAAAGAAAGAAAGAAGAAAGAAGGAAGGAAGGAAGGAAGAAAGGAAAGAAAGAAAGAAAGAAAGAAAGAAAAATTCATCAAAAGGAAATCTGCAAATCCCTCACCTCCCAGGCAGCCAGATCCATGCCTGTCTACATGCTTGCATTAAGCTTCTCCTTATTTCCCATTCACATTTCTTCTATATTAATAAACACAGTTCCTCTGATGGGCACCCTCCCCATGATTACAGCATACCATGATATGGGGTAGTGAGTACTGGGTGAGGCACCCAGAGCATTTGCTAAAAGTGCAGTCTCCTCCCAGTCCTCCATGGAAATTCAGATTCCGTAAACCTGGGTAGGTGTTGGGGTCTTACAAGTACCTGCAAGTGATTCTAATGCAACTGGCCCATTAACTGGTCAAGAGTGCAGTGGAAAAAGCATGCTATTTATAATTATATTCAACTTCAAGTCAGATTCTACCATATCCTAGTTGTGTGACTTTAAGTAAACCAATTAACTAAGCCTTCTTGGTTTTGTGATTGTAAAACGAGGATAATAAATCCCTACCTGGCAGGGTGTCGAGCCGGGAGGAGGGGATAAGCAGCACTAGGGCGCTGAACACTTGCTGCGCCCTTGTGATGGTTGGGTGCTGCGTCATGCATGTTTACACACACGCCTCACATCATTCAATAGCCACAGCAATCTTTCCAGGTGGGCGTGATTACTATTCCCATTTCACAAATGCGAAAACTGAGGTTAAGAAACTTGCCCAAGATCAACCAGCAGAGCAGGAATTTGAACGCAGATCTGCCCGACCTCAGGGGCGTACGGGGTTCTGGATTCACCCTCAATGCTATAGGAAACAGTGAGGCCCCTGGCAGCTGAAGCCCAAAACCTGTTCTTCCCAAGAAGACAGGACCCGAGTCATGGAGTGTGAAGTGACTTTGGAGAACAAAATGGCTCAAAGGAGCCCGGAGGGTGGGGCAGAAAATAGATTTGCTTCACTTTTCTTTGGAAGCGCAGGCAGGAATCTACCTATAGCAACTGCAGGTGCCTGGGAGCCCTAATTCCAGCCACAGTCCCCACTCCAGCAGCTCATATCCTTCCCCAAGCTCTCCCTCCCTCTCAGTCGGCAGCCTGCTGACACCTTCATAGCTGGTTGTCGCTCAGCATCAGATGTGAAGCTCCCGCTGCTACATCTGTTTCCAGGCCAGGGGATACAGAACCCAAGAAAAGCCTAGAAATCCAAACAGTGGTGCCCAGGGGTCTTCCGAGGGCTCTCAGGTGACCCCAGGGCACCTCAGCACTCTGTCTCCATAGGGCAGTTGCCACCTTGGCTAAAGCTTCCAATTTCACGTGATGAAGCCCCAGTTCCTGCCTGCAGATGGGGGAGGCCTTCCCGCACATGGGATTGAGAAGGTCCTGCAGGGGAGCTCCTGTCAGTGCAGGAAGGTGGTCCCTGCTAGGGGTGTCTTGTCTCCTTCCACCTACTGGCCCAGAGCTCCCCAGCAGAGTGGCGCAGCTCACAGAGGTGAGGGAGCCAGCCCTTCCTGCACGTCTTGCCGGGGGCCCAGCAGGAACAGCCATACCCAGGCCGTACTCCCAGTCTGGCAGAAGCTGCAGTCCTTGGACTGGCTACTTGGCCTCACGACGGCCCCCACTTGCTCTGCAGGGGAGTAGCAGGGAAGTTGAGGAAGCCCCTGGCTCCACAGTGTCGGGCCTGGCCCTCCTCATGTGCAAGCTAAGGACACCCCAGAGTGGGAGGGTCCCCCCACTTCTCAAGTCTGAAGTACATTGGCATTACCAGCCTTCTGACATTGGCAACACTTGGTAATAGAGAAGATAACATGGCCCTACCCAACCCAGGCTATGCTTGGTGACGTGTGATGGGCAGTACAGTTGTCAGGAACAAGGAAGCATCCAGTAAGGGCAGGTGAAGCTTGAGCTGAGGACCTTCCCTGAGCCAGGCTGTGAGGAGCAAAGGCAGCCCCCACAGGGACCCCACTCCCAGGAGGTGGGGCGAGCACCACATGGGAAGTAAAAATGTAATCGAATGGTTTACTCTGTGGTTCTGCGTATGAAGATGGAACTAGTAATTCCAATCTCCACATCCTGTACCAACTGTGTGTATAGGGGTTTATTTAATTCTCATAAGTGATCAGTAGTATGCCCATTTAATTACTGTTTAATTATTGTCGATTATTATTAAGAAGTGGGTACTATTATGCTCATTTAACAGACGAGGAAATTGCGGCTCACATGTGGGGTGGCTTGCCCGGGGTGGCATCACCAGCGAGTTGTGGAGAGGACTTTGAACCAGGGGCTGCTCCTTTGTCCTTTTTGCTCACCGCCTCTCCACAGGCCTGGGGGCAGTGGGAGCTCCCCAAGGGTGGCAGCCCAGGTAGCAGAGGGAGGAGAGATTTCTCCAGGGCTGTCCCAGCCGCGGTGACAGGTACCGGGTAATGGAGTATGGAAAACGAAGACATGGCTCTGGGGAGATATAATTAATGGACTGATTCATTGATTCATTCATCTCACAAATGGCTTTTGAACACCAGAGCATGCACCAGGCACTGTGGTGGGCCTGTGGAAAGCACAGTCTTGGCCTCTCCTCTGGTATTTTACCATCTAGTGGGAGACACATGATAAAAAATGAAACCGATGCCCACACGTGGGTGCCATGGTGAAGGCTGCATGGAGGGCAGTGTAGGAGGCACCCATGGGGCTGTCACCTCCTCTGCAGGGAGAGGGCTAAAGGCTGAGCTGGTTCTGAAGGGTGACGGGTAGAGAAGGGGACAGAGCCCCAGTATGGCTGCCCTGTGGGGTGAGGGCATCAGGGTGGGAGAGAGGAGGCTGGAGAGGTCAAGGGAGCAAGAGGGTCCCCTGATACCTTTGAAAGGTTTGAAGAAGTGGGGAGACCTGCCCATCAGCCTCTTGAGTGGAGACAGATTGAGTGAGGCGGAGGCAGGTAGGGAGGAGGCCCAGATGCTAGGAGCCGAGGTACAAGGGACCCAGGTGCAGGGGTGGGTGCCAGTGACGCTGATCTGGGCCTGTCCTCACCCGGCCAGCAGCAGTCACATCTCTCCCGCTCTCTCAGACACAGAATGCCTTCCTTGGGCGTACAGCTTCCAGAACACCCTGACTTCCAAGATGCAGTCTGATGGGAGGGAGGTGATCAGCATCCTCTCTGTGAAGGGCACATGTACCTGTCCAGAGTCACTCATCTCATCAGAAGCTACACTAGGGCTGGAACCCAGAGACCCTGGGGGCAGATCTAGGGGCTCCTCAGAATGTGTCACTCCGTCCTTCCCAAAGGCCTGCCTTGCCCCTGAAGATGTAGTTTGGCCCACACCATCCGAGTTTGAAAAATCAAAGGCCCATTACAGGGGCAGAGCTTGACTCTTGCTGTGGGGTGTTGACAGGGCACAAACAGCCTCCTGCTCTCTGCCCGGCTCTGGGGCTGTGACCTCTCCCTCCCAGCAGACCCACCATTCCCCAGGGGCACGGGAGCCCCTCACAGGGAGGAGCCCGGAGGCCTGGCTCAGATGTCATCTTGCTGTCGTCTGACTGTCTCCTTCCTGCACGCTGAGTCAGCCCAGTGACAGGAGCCATTGCATCCGCCCCCTCCCAACCACAGCCCCAGGCCAGGGATCCAAAAGAGAACCCAGGACCAGCCGACCCAGAGCCTCAGCCCCAGGCCGCAAAGCATGAGTGTGGCCTCCCCTCACCAGGAGAGTCCGCTGCAGCTCCCTCCCGCTGGGCTGTAGCCTCCCAGAATAGAGACCTCTGCGAACCAGGCTCCAGCCTTCCTCTGGAAATCAATTCACAGGAGCAGTCTGGTTCCTCGGGGTGTTTGCATTTCTTTTCTCACGTTTCCCAGGAACCTCCAGTTGCCCTTCAGCGGCGCACTTAAAAGACACGCCTGCTTTCTTTCCTGCCAGGTTCATCTGGCTCCTTCTCAGGGGCTAAACCCAAGATCAAGTGATACAATTTTATCCAGGCTTCTAAGTCGATTCTCCTGCACAACACTGGTGACAGTAAGGCAGCCCTTCAGGAGAAGTTAGACAGATAAGGAGACAGATTCCACAAACTGTTTCCCGGGTCCAAGAAATGGAAGTCTTATTCTCAAATCGTGGGGCAGTGGACCATGTTCTGGATCTGCACACGCAGCTGGCAGAACAGCCTGGATTTTACACGCAGTCTCTTTTCAGCAGGCACCAGAGACTAATTGTAGTGATTAGGCTGGGACAGGAAAGATAAGAGCACCAGACTAGCGGACTAGACAAAATGCCCTTCGCCACCTTGGGATTCTGTGTGCCTGCCCAGATCTGAGCTGATTACCATGCTCTCCAGGACACGCACGCTCCCGCCTCTGGTTGGCCCCTGTACACTGGGATTTCTCCCAAGCCAGCTTTAAAGATGCATCCAGAAATCTCTGTTCCAAACGTGCTTTTAGATTTGCCGCTGTCCCCACCCTTATTTCTCCGAACTAAAAGAACAGAGGCTTCCATAAGCAAAAGTGCACACAGCCACATTCTTCAGAGAATGGACGCATTCGATGATAGAAAAAAGACAAATTATACATAGGGTCTCGGGTAAGACTTGTGTTGGAAAGAGGAGGATTTGTCTGGCTGTCCGTGCATGGCCTTTATTTTAGGAAGCGGAAACTGTGGCGGGTTAAAGGTAACCCCTTGATAGAGTCGCTCCTTGTGCTCTCAATGGTCTGACAATTACATGTCTTTTATTAACATTTTAATTCCTAATATCTTCAGGCGGTTTTAGACCCTCAGACACCAGTCCCTGGGACCAGAGAAAGTATTCGAGCAGATCTCATTGGCAACTAGGAATAATATTATTTGTGTCCCTTGAATGTGAAGAAGTCACTCTGTTTTAGAACAAGCAAGTGAACAGAGATCAGCCAGGGGATGTTGAGTAAGGATGCAAATTCCACAGAAATTCTGCCCTTCCCAAAGGCACATCTTACAGTTGAGCCTCTGCCAGGGACAGCATGAAGCCCACTCTGAGAGCTGAGTCACCCCAGCCAGCTGCTTGGCCCTTTGGCAAATAACAGAATACTCTTTTTTGCCAATTTGTCCAATACCCTCCGTCTGTGGCCCCCATCTCCAGGCATCCCCTCAGAGAGGCCATTCCACCTCCCAGACTACTCTTCAGGGTCTCGTCAGCGTCCAGCGCCACTCAGGCTAGAGACAACTTCACTGACACCAGTCTCCACCCATCCAGGCTGGGCCCCCATTCCCCAGCGCCTGTGGCCATGCTTGCTGCAGGTGGGCTGACCAGCCATCTCTGTTTGCCCAGGACTGAAGAGATTCCCTAGATGCACGATTCTCAGTGCTACCACCAGGTAGGTCCTGGGCAAAATGGATTCAACTGATCACTCTAAATTTGTAGACTTTGCTGTTGTTTTCTAAATGGTGGTAAAATATGCATAATATAAAATTTACCATTGTAGCCATTTTATGTGGACAGTTCACTAAGTATATTCACATTGCCGTGCACCTGTCATCACCATCCATCCCCAGAACTTCATCTTCTCACATGGAAACTCTGCGGTTACTAAGAGCTAACTCCCCGCCCCTCTCCCCATCTCCTGGCACCACCGTCCTGCTTTCTGTCACTATAAATTGCACTACTTTAGGAACCTCTTCTAAGTGGAATCCTATGGTATTTGGCCTTTAGTGTCTGGCTGATTCACTTAGCATAATGTCCTCAAGGTTCACCCACGTTCATGCATGTGCCGGAATTTTCTTCCTTTTCAAGGCTAATGTTCCACTTTATGGATAGGCCACATTGTGTGGATCCATTCGTCTGTGGAGGGCACTGGGTTGGTTCCACCTACTGGTGATTGTGAACGTGGATGTACAAATATGGGTTCTAGTTTTTGCCTTCGTTTGTTTTGGGTTTGTAGCTGGTGGAATTGCCGGGACATGTAGTAATTCTATTTAATTCTCCAGGACCCGCCGCGCAGTTTCCCACACCTTTCCTACAGCTTTTGTTTTTATTCCACCCAGCTCTAAGGCAGGAATCAGCTCTTCTTCTGACTCCCCAGGAAGATCCCCAGGTCTGGAGGGACCCCCCCCAGCAAACCACCCGCATGGCACATTAGACTTTTCTGTTATCTGAATGTCCTCAGCTGACCATCCCCTTGAGTGTTCCCTCTCTGGCCCCTTCCTCCAGGCCCTCCTTGCCCCCTTTCCACACCCTCCCCTCACCAAGTCAAGCCTGGAAGTAAGGAACTCTCTCTCCTCTTTCAGAGCCATTTAATTACCATCTTTAGTGACTTAATCCTGCCCTTGGGAGTTTGCCTTTTACCTTGAGAAACAACCTGGCTCACTCTCTTTTTAATTGGTCTTTAAATTTTTTTCAAAAAGACTTGAGATTAACTTTACCTACCATACAGGTCACCCATTTGAAGTGTACAATTCAATGGTTTTTAGAATGTTTTCAGAGTTGTATAACCATCATCACATAAAATCACATAGGATTTTAGAACATTTCAACACTTCAGCCAGGTGCAGGGGCTCACATCTTAAGGCGCATTCTTGTCTACCTCAAAAAACCAAACATCTGTAGCGCAGATCACAAGCACAGCTGTTTCTAAGGGACGACGTGTGGCTGCCGCCCTTCGCTTCTTCCAAGCCTGGTGGGGACACCCTCTCAGCACAGGGCTCTGACAGCCCCCAACCAATGACATCCCTTTCCTTTCACCAAATTCTGTGCCCTAATTATGGTGTTGCTGGGATAACAGGCTGCACCTCCAAGAATTCAGCAAGTGCTTTTGTTCTCAGAGAGACACCGGGCCATGCTGGGAGTGGGGACTGGAGATCGGCACGTCCTATGGTAGAGGCTTTGCCAGGGACAGCATGAAACCCACACGGAGAATTGAGTCACCCTGGCCAGCTTCTCAGGCTCTTTAATGAGGGCTTAAAACTGGGAGGTCCTCTCATGGGTTCCATGTTCTGTGCCTCGGCCTGGAGAGAAAGGACTCAAATGATGGTGAACCTCTGATTTTGATTTGGCCGGCATGCTTCATATTTTCTGGCATGCTATTTGTTGTCGAATTTCCTTCTCACTGTCCTTGGAAGAGGTGAGAAGAGCCCTTATCTCTTTTCTGTGGATGAAGACACAGAAGTTCCAGTTGGCAGTGACTTGCCACCCAGCGAGTGAGGAGTGGAGCTCAGCTTGAACCTCGGTTCTGAGCCGGGGCTGTGGATTTTCCCTTTCTGCTGCCCCTGGGCCCAGCTCACCTCTGAGCAGACAGGAGCCTGGGAGAGTCCTCCAGCTCTGGGTGCTGACCAGCCCAAGTGTGGTCCAGGTGCCACTGTTCATAGGCTGGCTGGCCCTGAGCAGTTCCTTAACTTCTCTGAGACCATTTCCTTGTCTGTAAAACAGACTAAAATCATGCCTGCCATCTAGAGTTTTGGGAAAATGCGGTGAAACAATCTGTGTCAACTGTGTGCAGCCGCAGCCAGGGCTGTGATTGTCATCCCCGCTGCTGCAGCCGGGACTGCATTGTCATCCTTGCCTCCAAGGGGCCCCTTGGCAGAGCATGAAGGGAAAACAGGAAGAGGGACTCCAGCCCCAGTTCAGAACCACTCTCCTGAACCTGCACAGCCCTCTGTGCCTTCCCTGGCAATCCTCCTGACTTACTCCACGCAGGACCAGCAAAGATGTATGTTCATTGCAAATCTCTAAAAGGATGAATTTGTAAAAAGCCTTTTAGCCATCAGAAACCAGAGGACATTATGCTAAGTGAAATAAGCCAGTCATAAAAGGACAAATACTGTGTGATTCTACTTCTATGAGGTTCTTGGTCAGATTTATAGAGACAGAAAGTAGAAGGGTGGGTGCCAGGGGCTGGGGGAAGGGGATGGGGAGTTAGCATGTAATGGGTGCAGTTTCTGTTTGGAAAAATGAAGAGCGTTCTGGAGATGGATGGTAGCTGCTCAATAACGTGAATGTACTGAATCGCCACTGAGCTGTACGCTAAAAATGTTAGGATGATAACTTCTATGTTGTATAGGTATTATCACAACTAGAAAAAAATTCTGGAAAAAAATTAAGCCTCTCTCAGATTTCTTCAGAGGCTGTGGGAACTCATGTGGATTTGGTTTAATTACAGTGGAGTAACCTCTTAATCAGGGCTGGAGTTAGTGTTTAAGTTGCAAAATCACCCTTGCAAAATTGCTGTGTGGCCCAGAGAGAAGCTGAGCATGGGCCCAGCACAGCCAGGGCTCCTGCAGCACGGGGACAGACCCTGTTCTTTGGAGCAGGAGATGAATTTGATTTGAGTGCAGGGGTCCCAGCACAGCAGGTATCATGAGCATCTAAACGTTAGAACTCACAATGCATCCTAGCAAGATGCCCACGCGGTGAGACGCCCTCAGAACCAAGCCCACTGGGGAAGCAGCGATTCCCAGCCCCTCCTCCTGTCCTCTCAGAGCCCAAGCAGGGAGAGCGGCTGGAATCGCCATCCCTATTGAAGCTGCAGCTTTTTCACCCTTACACAGAATTGAATGGGTCTGCACAGAATGGGTGTGCAAGGCAACTCCACCCAGACGGCCTTTGTCCAGTCCATGGAAACTGATACAGGCCTTACTGTCAGCGCTTTTTCTAGCTGCCTCTGATGGGTCTTAAAGCCTAACTTGTTCTCTGATCTTTGACCAGATCTGTCAGCCACAGAAAAATAGCCCCTTCCTTCCCGCTGCCCCATGGAGATGTGTCCACCACACGTAGTCTTAGACACCTGGCCACACCCCAAATTGTCCAACTTGAAAGAATCTTTTCAGATCAAAGATGCAATTCCTAGGGCCAAAGCTCAAATCTAAACCATAGGGTTCCTAGTTTTTCAAAAAGATCTATTGTCAAATTACAGAACACTCCAAAGAGAAGTGACAGATGACTGTATTACGGCAGTGGGTGTTAGCAGACAATGTCTTTCAGGCAGGTTTGACCCCCATCTTCTTCAGAAGGATTTAGGAAGCACCAACTCAGTTCCAGGCTCGGTTAGGGACACCATAAAAAAGAAACAAATCACCAGCCACCCTATCATCATTGGTACTATCCTAGATCAATAGAACTTAATTGGCAATAAATTTGAGTTTATTCAATCCTTGTGGACCAAGGGTTGAAAAGTAAACTAATTCATGTGGCTGTGAACTTTAATCTCAATTTTGCCATTAGATACCTTGCTGACTCACAAGCAAGACTTTCTATCTTGACTTTCCTCATGTATGAAATCCGGAGAAAAGAGATCTGTAGACGTGCATGAAAAATGAAAGAAAGAGAAAAAACATTGAGACGCTTGCTGGCAAGGTCACTTAATTTTTCTACCCTGCAACATGCGCTATTCTAAACCTAGTGGGGGAAAGTGAGAACATTGCCTTCATTTGCATAACTACAGGGCATCTCAGGGCTCATTTTTCTAAATCAGTTTGGCTCCAGGCATTAAGTAAATGGCATAGCTGAGTATGTCTCAAAAATACTAAAACAATAACCACTTGCAAGTGGAGACAGAGGAAACGGTGAGAAGGATTCAGATCTCGAGTCAAGGAGCAGCTGGCGACCTGTCTCAGTGACAAAGCGTTGCTTACAGAAGGCACTCTGCATTCAGCCAGTCCCTTTGTACCATGTCACAACTGAGAAACCAGCCCTCTGAGCTCCAGTTAGCATCCTGACTGGTAAAATACAGACCCAGACTGTCCTGCTGGTACCTCAGGAGTGGCTCTGAGGCCCATCAAAGTTAAACATGTGGATGGTGTGAGAGGAAAATACATCTCAGGACTCCAAAATCCCTAAGCCAAAGGGAAAAGTCAAGCTGGGAACTGCATCAGGCAAAGCTGCCTCCCATTTTATTTCTAAATAAGGTAGCTGCAAAGATAAAACCTACATACCTCTCACAGTTGGCCCACATAGAACTTCCCTGTTGGGCCCCCAGATCTGTACCCTAAAACAATTGTTGAATTTCACACTGGCAATGTAAATTGATATCTTATCTTCTCAGAAACGGGACAAAGGACAGAACTCAAAGTCATCCTCTGCTCACCTGAGACGAATGTATATCTGATTGCTTCATGTGCCCTGTGTTTATGTTCTTATATAAAAATGACGCTTCAGTGAGCCAGACTAAGGCATAAGTGGCTTTTCCTCTACGCTAAACACACATGTAAATTGCGTATTTGGTGAAAGGCTGATCAAAGACCCAAAAGGATGCAATCATTTGTCTCTAATCTACCTACACCTTTAAAAAATGTCTTCCTCTTCCCCCAATATCCACTCCTTTCCCTTTAAATATTAAGGCCTTCAAAACCAACTTTGAGAAAAGGCATAGACCTGCCTCCCAGGCGTGCATTCTTAACCTTGGCAAAATAAACTTTCTAAATTGACTGACACCTGTCTCAGATACTTTTGGTTCACAATGGGTTAGGGAAACTGGGAGTGTGAAGCCAGGTGAGAAATTATCATCACATTTTGTTAACAGAAAAACCAAACTCTGCAAAATACTTCAAGAGGTTTATTCTGAGCCAGTATAAATGACCGTGGCCCAGGGAACAGTCTCACGAGGGCCTGAGGAAGCTTGCCCTAGGTGGTCCAGCTACAGTTTGGTTTTACACATTTTAGGAGACAGGAGTTACAAGCAAAGACACAAAGCAATACACAGAAGGTATACATCGGTTCAGCCTAAACAGGTGGGATATCTTGAAGGGGTTTGTGGGGGTGAGGTGCTTACAGGTCATAGGTAGATTCAAAGATATATTTATCGGCAGTTGGTTGAAAGAATTCAGCTTCGTCTAAAGACATGAAGTCAGTAGAAAGAAATTCTTAAGACAAGGGGGATTGTGGGGGCCAAGGTTCTTGTTATATAGATGAAGCCTCCAGGTAGGTGCCTTTAGAGAAAATAGATGGTACATGTCTCTTTTCAGACCTTAATGAACTAAACTCACACTGAATCTCTCCTAGATCACACTGAATCTCTCCTAGATCTTGGAAAGGTCTAGAAAGGGAAGGCTTGATTGCGTTAATAGAAATGCTCTCCAGATGTAAATTTCTGCCACAAGAGATGGCTTTGCAGGGCCATTTCAAAATACATCAAACAAATATGTCTTCAGGTAATATATTTTTATATTCTTCGGGGTTTGCTCTCTGTTATGTGATACCATACCAGAGACAGGTAGGAATTTGGTAACTTATTACCACAAAGAGTCTGTTTTGTCAGTCGAATGATCTCAACATGAATGCCGATCTGCTGTGCCTAGATTCCAAAAGTGAGGGAGTATAATGAAGCATGCCTGAACTCCCATCCCATCACGGCTGGAAATTCAGTTTTTAGGTTTCTCTGGGGTCCTCTTGATGAAGAGGGGGTTTGTTCACTCAGTCGGGGGGCTCAGAATTTTATTTTTTGTTTACATGTCAATAGGAAACAACAAGGCACTAATAGGAACCTTCCACAAGGTCACTAAGCACTCAGCTAGCTCCATACACCACACTGCAGCTCATCCTTCAGCAAAAGAACTTAATTGTCAGTCATTTGGGTTCTGGGGTCCAAGTTGTCCAGGTTCCTCACCCCAGATCAGCCGTGGATGAGCTCTGTGAGCTGACACAGTTAATTCCCTCTGAGTCCTCCTCTAGAAGCTGTGGGTGATGGTGGTGATGTCACTTCACAGGGTGTAGTGACAGTTAACCATTGCATGTTAATAGACCCAAAGGCTTAGAACTGTTCCATAATAAAACATCCAGTACCTAGGAACCAATTTTTGCTTGGCTCTTCTGAAACTTTACTAAGAAATATTTCAGACATTCTAAAACATTTAAAAAGTAATAAAACAACATGACACTCCCCAGCCTAAGAAAGAAAACATGGCCATCACAGTCAAAACCCCACATACATTTCCCAGTCACAGTGCCTCCTTCCCACCTAGAGGCAACCATCCTGCTGAATTTGATAGCTGTCACCCCATGCTTTATACTCTTACTCCATCTGAATGCAACTCTAAACAAGGAGAAGGAACTGGAAGTGTCTTCAAGCCAGGACCAATATGCATGTCTCTCAGAAGGATTCAGACACAGTAGCCTAGCACAAAGTATAGTTTTGCAAGCACACCCTCATTTGTCACCTTGCTGTCTGTGTCTTTTCACCTCCCTGAGCAGGGAGCATGCTAATCTTTCCAGATGGACCAACTGATGATCTAAGACATTAGTCAGGGACTCTGGAGCCACTCTCTGCTGACCCTGCCTGCTCCCCCTCCCTTCCAGACGGAGATGCGTCTGCAGGACCAGCAGCTGGCCAGACAGCTCATGCGCCTGCGCGGGGACATCAACAAGCTGAAGATCGAGCACACCTGCCGCCTCCACAGGAGGATGCTCAACGATGCCACCTACGAGCTGGAGGAGCGGGACGAGCTGGCCGACCTCTTCTGCGACTCCCCTCTTGCCTCCTCCTTCAGCCTGTCCACGCCACTCAAGCTCATTGGCGTGACCAAGATGAACATCAACTCTCGGAGGTTCTCTCTCTGCTGAGGAGCCCTCAGACTGGGCGGAGGGGCTGGAGCGGAGGGCTTGGGCTGGAGGGATGTTGGAGGGAGCTGAGGCCAAGTTACTCCAGTGGGTCTCCCTGAGGCAGGGGTCCTGGGACTGGCAACTCAAGGGTCCCAGGACCTATTCAGTGGTGCTCTCCCAGGGGCCCTGGGTGTGGATCCCAGTGTGTCTGTGACTGGCTCTTGCTTAATACCCAAAGAGCTCTGCAGAAGGGTCACTCCAGCTAGATGTCAAATGAGACCTGGGCTCCCACCGTAATCCATCCCTCCACGGTCACATTTCTGTTTCCTGGAATCACTGGTGCTATGAACTGGGATTCCCAAGGGGAGCCCCCTCCCCCAAAGCTGTTATTCTTGCAGAAGGCTGTCCCGCAAGGGCCTTGGGGAAATCAGATATGTCAGATGTGCTCGTCTCACGAGCTGTTGCTGTCCTCGAAGTATTGTCTCAAATTCACCCTAAGTTCATGACTCAGCAACACTGACAGGGACCTACCAGGAAAGGAAAATCGAAAGGCATGACAAATGGGCACGTTTGGGGGATGCAGCCTCTGTGGCTGGCAGCCAGCGTCCCCGGTGAGCCTGAGGCCCAGGCTGCTGTCAGTCTCCCACCTTGGCACTGCAAGGCCGTGTAAATTGTAAATTCTGGTGTGGGCTGGGACGTGTGATGGGTGCACTAGCGTAGCTTGGGTGCAACAAGTACAGATGCCCCCATCATCTCTCCTGGCCACATGCACCTCCAAAGAGCCCCTTCGCCACCACCTCCCACCCAGAGCGACAGCCTAGGAGACCACTGGTTACTGAACCAGGCAGGTCCTGAATGCATTTTCCATAACTGAATTCTCCTGGAGGGGCGTGACCAGGGCCTCCTGGTGGATTCTGGTGGTGTCACCTAGGTCACCCTACTGCCCTCCCTGGAATGACAATCGAGGGAGCCCAGAGGCCCATCCTGAGCCTCCTCTGAGATTTCGTGCCTGACCTAAGCACTGAGTTTTAATTGCGTAAGTCTGTGAGGGATGTGTTGTTCAGTTGTTAATAACTGATTTTTGTCCAAAGGGGAAGCCCCTTGCGTAGGTCAAGTACAGTGTGTAGGATTTGATTTTAAGAGTTTCTCCCTCACAACAGGGTTGGGGATCAGCAAGTTAAGACCCCAGCAGGTTTGGGAAGTCAATCTGGGGTCACACCGCATGGCAGGGGTTCCTCGGCCAGACGGGTAGAATCCCAAGATCAGAAGTGTTTTTGACCTTTGATGTCATCTAGTCCAGTCCCCTCGTTAGTTAAGGCACAAAGTGAAACCTGAGGTACAGAAGGATTTCCCTCAGGTTGCACAGCTCTTTAGGATGTAGAATATTGATGTGTGACACCATTGTTGACTATGCCTAGTAGATCACATGTCGATGAACTTGAACCCCAAAGATGGTCTTGATGCTTTGCCAAACCCACACACTGCCAACCCCTCTACTCTCCACCTCACTCAGTCCCCACCCCATCTTCCTGAGTGTTACAATTCAGAACATTTGAGTCAGTGCAGAGCAAGGCATGGATGTGGCCCCACAGGGCATGCGTCACTAATCACTGTCCCATGGTCTACGCACGGTGTGTGGCTGCTCTGTCTGCTGTGGCTTCTTCCTGTGTAATCTCACTGGGGCCCGTGTCCACCCACACATCTTGACCCACATAGGGAAGAGGTTGCTGTTCTTCTGTGGGCCGAGAGTAGGACAATGCATATGAAGGATCTCTAGTAGACAGAAAAGAGCTTGGTCTCTTACTTATAATTTCAAAGATCCAGAAGGTCTATGCTTCCTTGAAAGTCGGCAGAACCACGCAGCCAAGATCTACTGCCTGCCCTGCTCTATGCAATGAAGTCTGCAGCCCTGAGGACCACGCAATTCCTGTCTTTCCTTAGAGTTCCACACAAACACTGCCAAGTCCAGAATAGGCATTCCTTTCCTGCCAACCTCCTTCCAGATGAGCCCTTGAGGTCTCCGGCTGACCTACACACACTCACCTATTCACATGACAGAGAACACGCGGTAAACATCCTTGAACCCACGCAGGAAAGCCCATCCCATATTCTGAAAAAAATGCCAAATTAGGTTTTGCTTTCTTTTTAGAAATCAGTCATCACAGTAACTGAAACCACCGGGTTCAACTAAAATGGAAAGATTTAGTTGAATGTAGTCAGTCCAATTAAGTTGGATGCAACTGAGTGATCTGGTTGCTTGGATAACCCAGCGCTTGCTTGCTTGCTTCATTCTCTGGGAGAAAACTAAGATCAAGACACATGTTTTGGGATAGGTTAAATGTCTGAGCTACCTTGCTCAGTTCCTCCTAAAAGAACTTTATTATGGGATGAGGTCGTGATCAAAGATAAGAGGTGGAGAGGGAACAGCAATGGTTTCTAAGCATCATCCAGTGTCGGCTGGCTTCCTGACTTCCCACAGTGAACACAACTAACCACATTAATTCAGCTTTGTGAAGTCCCTGCCCTGTGTGGGTCTCTGCGTCAGCAGCAACACTGGCCCAACCTCTGTCCCCGCTTCCTGGCTCACCACGTGTATACAGTGCCGTTTGCAGTGGTACTCACTGTCCATCTATCTCTCCGCCGCCCCCAAGCATCCCCGGGTGTAAAACAGCAAGTCTCTACCAATGCTGCCACACGTGGTTGTGTCTGATGCCTTCAGGGGCTCAGTAGCCATCAGGAGGCCTGGAGGGCCTGGGCAGGCTTGACGACGCCTGACCGAGTCCAAGACCCACCCCCTGTAGCAATACCAAGTGCTATTACATAATCAATGGACAATCTATACTTTTATTTTTATGATTATTTGTTTCTATATTGCTGTTAGAAAAAGTGAAATAAAAATACTTCAAAAGAAGATATCTGTACCAAAAAAAAAAAAAAGTTTGTCCTTGTAGCTTGTCCCTGTTATCCACACACAGGGACAAGCACTTAACTAAAAGAAAGGATGGATGGATGGATGGACGGACAGACGGATGGAAAGATGGATGAATGGATGGAAGGGAGGGAGGGAGGGCAGAAAGATTTTTGCAACCTGATGGAGGCATGGGAGGGAGGAAAAGATTCACCCCAATCACTTCCTTTCTTGTGCCTTCCCCTTGAGGAAGCTTCTTGGTGGTGGTTACTATCAGGAGTTCCACAGGTGAGCTGGTGTAGAATTTTAAAATGCAGTCTTTATTCCTGAGTCCGACTGAAGCCAGAGCCAAAGTAAACTCACTCTTCTCCAGTGGCTTTTTCCAAAGGTGAGCATTTTATTCTCTGAGCTCTTATGCCTGAAATTTTTTCAGCCACTTAAAGCACCTCTTAAACATCAAAATCAAGCATGCGTGAAAATCACCTGGGCTGCTGTCACAAATGCATGTTCCCAGGAGAAGTACTGGGTTCAAGCCCCAGGCATTCCAGCTGTGTTGCTCCCGGCTTCACAGATGCCCCAGGTAATGGACACAGGTGGTCCAAAGACACCTTGAGAAACTTCAGAAGGACAAAGCAGGCAAGGGAAGGCACTGTTTATCATTGATCCCGTCTCCGTGTTTTCAGCAAAGGCCTATGTCAGAGGGTCAGAGCAGGAATCACTAATCCTGTTTTGTGGAAGGAACAACTCAACAATTCTGCCGATCCCTTGTGGTGACATCCCCTGCCTACACCAAGAGGAGGAGTGCCTATGACGTCTCTTTCCACAAAGAGCCCACAGTATAAGCTGCTGCTGGGGAGTGTGGGGTGGTGGGAGCAGGTACTTAGGAATCTGCCATCCGCCTTGGCCATGAAGCCAGGGCCTTTCCACCCTGCAAATGGGACCACACGTGCACTTTTTCAGCCCAGAGGGAAACGAATGTGACCTCCAAACAAATCCAGTCATTGTAAGTGCCACAGAGAAGATAAAATGCGAGACAGCGCCGCATGCGGAGGGGCCGCTTTTCCCAGGTGATCAAAGCTTCCTGGAGAAGAGCTATTCCCGCCGCAGTGGCAGTTGTGCACAGGTCAGGAAAGAGAGTGCTCCAGGAAGAAAAAGATAATCCCAGCCCCCGAGGTCTGCAGAAGGAAGCCAGTGCAGCAGGTGGCTGCAGAAGCTGGCGGGGACTCTCCAGCCTGGGAGGGCAGAGTCAGGAGCTGGGGTTTGATTTGGGTGGTGCAGGAAGTTTTCTGGGCGTTTTTAAATGAAACCTGATCCAATTTAGACTTTCACAAGATCGGAGTAGAAAGTACTTACTGCTGTGTAGAGAGTAAGTGGGGAGGAGGGGGAGAAGTGGAGCCCAGAGGGCAAGTAGGAGCAGAGGCAGTGGACGTGAGTGTGATCTAGACTGGGCAGCAGCTGCAGAGGGGGTGACGAGCGAGCCAATGGATATTTGCTTAGGGACATCTTTGGGGACATACTTTGGGGACAATTTAGATGTGGAGTGCGAAGGAAATGGAGGAACTAGGGATGGCCCTCCAGTTAGCAGGTGGATTAAGAAGGGGTGCCATTCACTCAGAATGAATGGGGGTGGAGGGGTGGCAGCAGCAGGGGTGCTGGTTCACGGTATATTTAAATGTCGATTAATACAAGTGCGGAATGAGTTGGACACATGGCCTGGAGTTCAAGGGAAAGGCCAGTGTTAGAGACATAGATTTGGGAGTCTGGATTCAGATGTTTGGATAATATTGAAAGTACTATACCTGGTAAACTCAGAGTGTAGGAGAGAAGAGGGCTGCACACAGCATCCTCGGCACTCCAGTGTGTGTTTATTCATTTAGTTACTTTCACTGGATATTGACAAATTCTAATTGTATATATTAATGGTGTACCAAGTGTTGCTATATGTACAATGTGGAATGATTGACTCAAACTAACGCACCCATCACCTCAAATGCTCATTTTTTATTCCTCCTAACTGGAACCTGGCACCCTTGGACCAGCACATCCCCATGCCCTGCTCCCAGAGCCTCGAGTCCCCCCATTCTGTTCTCTCCTCTGTGAGTTAGCTTGCTTCCGAGTCCACGTGGAAGTGTGCATGTGCAGCCTGGGTGTCCTGACATTTAAAGATCTGACAGAGAAAGAGGTGTGCTCAGAGAATACTTAAAAGTTAGCTGTAGACCAAGTGACTCGGGAGGCTAAGGTGAGTGGATCACCTGAGCCTGGGAGGTCAAGGCTGCAGTGAGCTGAGATCGCTCCACCGCACTCCAGCCTGGGTGACAGAACAAACAAAAAGAAAAACCAAAACCAGAAGTCCAGCTAGTAAGGTAGAAGGAAAAGCAGCTGGACAGGGCATCCAAGAGCCTTCAAGAAGACAGTGTTTCAAGGAGAGAGTCATCTACACCAATGCTGCTGAGAACCAGGGAACAAGAGGGCAGAGAGGTGGCCGCTGACTTCAGCAAGAGGGAGCTCCCCCAGTGACGGCCTCACAGATGGCGGAGATGGCCATCTCAGCGCAGTGGGAAAGCCAGGGGTGAGGAGGCAGTAGGAAGTGAGGAGGTGGAGGCAGGAGATAAGGGCCACCCTGCCACATCGATGTGCCATAAAGGGAGCAGAGAACTAGGAGCTGGGCAAGGACATAGATACAGTCCAGAGAGTGGTTTGGGGTTTTCTCGTAACAACATATAATATAATGAAGGTGTTGGCATCTGAGAGAGGCCAGTACCTGCAGAAAGGGAGACGTTGACGATGTGCTCGGGGAAGAGGGAGCCACAGCAGCGAAGCTCTGAAGGAGGGGAGACCTCCTGGCAGAGTGCGAGTGGAGACCAGGCTGGGACAGCAGGACCGAGCGCTTCCTCCTTGAGGCCAGAAGGCGGGGTGCAGCTGAGGGGGGTGCCCGATACTTACACTGTCAGAGGTGTTGGAACCAGGGTGACTCCTGCTCACACAGGGGCTAGGGAACTAAGCCTAAGACCTGCTGGGCCGCATCCCCAGGAGTTAGGCATTCTTAGTCACAGGGTATCATTGGAGACTGGCACAAGACATGGGTCACAAAGCCTTTGCTGGTAAAACAGGATGTGGCGAAGAAGCCGCCTGAACCCACCAAAACCAAGGTCACAGGAAAGTGACCTCTGGTTGTCCTCACTGCTCATTACATGCCAATTATAATGCATTAGCTGCTAGAAGACACTCCCACCAGCCCCATGACAGTTTACAAATGCCATGGCAACAGTCAGAAGTTACCCTATGTGGCCCAAAAAGGGCAGGAGCCCTCCGTTCCATTCCAGGACGTCCCCACCCCTTTCCCAGAAAACTCATGAATAATCGACCCCTTGTTTAGCATATGATCAAGAAATAACTATGAACATGCCCAGTCAGGCACCTCATGCCCATGGAGCAGCCATTCTTCTGTTTTTTCACTTTCTTAATAAATGTGCTTTCACTTTACTCTGGGGATTCACCCCAAATTCATTCTTCTGCAAGATCCAAGAACCTTTCCTTGGGGTCTGGATCAGGACCCCTTTACAGTAACAACATCAGCAGCACAGAGGAAGGAAACCCATGGGGTCCCTCCTATTTATCTATGAAAGAGGGGAGTGAGTCGGAGGGATGGGATATTGGCGGTTTCCAGAGAAAGGCATTTTTGAAATAATTTCCTGAGAACAGGTGAGTTAATCAGGAAAAGAAGGACCATCTGGTCTGGCGGCTTGGCTGCCCATTTGAGGCTGTGGTTGTTAAGTGTGGGGTGTGTCCAGCAAGCCTGGTGGAGTGATTTTTTTTTAGCAGTATTCAGTAGACCCAGTACAGACATAGATCAGGCAGACAGTGGGAGTTAGGATTTGCCACGCAGGCAAGAGAGGATGGTAATGCAAAAGTCAAAGTTTTTTTGTTTTTTTGTTTTTTTTTCTCCACAAAGGCGCAATCTCAGCGTTGAACTGAGTCAGGAGGGAAGAGCCCACGGAGCTGGAGGCAGCTGCGTGGCCAGTAGTCTCCACACACCCTGGGTGTTGCTAGGTGAGTACAGGAGACAAGAGATGGAACAGGTGGTGACTGAGTAAGCCGAGAGCGGGAGTGACAACTCAGATGTGGTGCGGCTTCTTCATTCAGAGCCCCGACCTGCTGCTGCATTAGCCACTGGCGCCCTGCTGAGGGTGGCAGGGTGGCCTGCCCCATGGCTGGTGACATCAAACTGTGGTTTCCTTGGCCTCTGGGAGATCTCATCTCTTATGTTTGGAAAGGGGGTAAACTGTTTACACACACCCCTCTGGCTTCTCAGTAAGACCAGAAGTACCTCCCACTGGCTTCTTCTCCATGTCAAAGCCTGAAGTCTGTGGCCTGCAGGACTTGGGGAAGGAGCTGGGCAGGCAGAGGAGGAGGAAGATGGCAGTGGGCAGAGCAGACAGGCCTGTCATAACTGGGTCTTATCTGATAGGAACTGCTCAGCAGATGGAAGGCTTCAGGCAGGGCTGTTTCCAAGTACTCTGTTCACAGGCTCAAAGCAAACAGCAATGGAGACAGCTAGGCGGTCTCCGAAGGAAACCGATTCAGGAAGAGAAACCTCCGATGCGTTGGAACATTGATTGTTTGAGGATAAATGCTTGAGGTGATGGATATGCTAATTACCCTGATTTGATCACTAGACATGGAATGCACAAAATCACTATGTACCCCATAAATATGTACAATTATTACACATTGATTTTTTTTAATTAAATGGGAACATAAAGGTGTTTCAGCTGGGCATGGTGGCTCATGCCTGTGATCCCAGCACGTTGGGAGGCTGACATGGGAGAATTGCTTTAGTCCAGGAGTTCAAGACCAGCCTGGGCAATAGACCTCATTTTTTTTTTTTTTTTTTTTTTTTTTGGAGACAGTCTTGCTCTGTTTCCCAGGCTGGAGTGCAGTGGCAAGATCTCAGCTCACTGCAACCTCTACCTCTTAGGTTCAAGCTGTTCTCCTGCCTCAGCCTCCCAAGTAGCTGGGACTACAGGTGTGCACCACCATACCTGGCTAATTTTTGTATTTTTGCAGGGAGGGAGTTTCACCACATTGGCCAGATTGGTCTCAAACTCTTGACCTCAAGTGATCTGCCCACCTCGGCCTCCCAAAGTGCTGAGATTATAGGAATGAGCCACCGTGCTGTGCCCCGCCCTTGTCCATTTTTTTTTTTAATAATAAATGAAGGTGTTTGTGGCCTGTGGGAAGCCATCATCCACCACTCACTGCAAGGAAGGGAATTGGCCCTGAACATTCCCACCTGTAGGATGGGTACCAGGAGAGAATTGGGCAAGGCTCAGTGCAGCTTTGGAGGACACTAGGGTATTTCCTGAGCCATTTGTTAAATAGAGAGCCCTCCAACTGCTCATTCTCTTACCCAGTTCTCCATGCAAAGACTACTGAAGCAAAGAAAGGGGCATTTGCCAGAGAACAGCCAGAGTCCCAAGGGAAAGCTGAGTTAGAGATGACAAGCCACACTCCTTGTCTCGCTCCCAGAGACTCACCACCCAGGTGGCCTGGCCTAGAGAGAGGGCTCTCAGGGACTCACCTCTGCCACCCCACCCGCTGCACTGTGGGCCTCACCCGGGAGGGGTGCCTAGACCTGGAGCAGGACAAATGTATCTCCACCCTGTCGCCTCTGTACCAGTCTGGGTTTGGTCAAGAAAGCGGAAGCCCCCTCAGTCTTCCACGAAGCAAAGGACCTGATTCAGGAGCTAGGGGTTCACAGAGCCCTCAGGAGGGCAGGAACAGGCAGGGTCCAGGGAAGAGTCTTCGGGAAGAGGTGACTCAAAGCTCAATCCCACAGCAGCACGGCTTCGAGCCAGCACAGCAGGGGGCCTTTTGTGCATCCCTGCAGCTGGAATGGCTTTGGAAAGCCGGTGGTGACTCTCAGGAGGTCTGTTCACACCTCTGCCTGGTGCCACCACCGGGAATAAAGCTTCGCTTGCTATTGCACACTGAATTATGACGCCCCCTTCCCTGGAAAAATTCACATGTTGAAATCCTGACCTCCAGCATCTCAGAACGGGACTGTGTAAGAGGTAACTAGAGTAAAATGAGGTCATATGGGTGGGTCATAATCCAAGCTGACTGGCGTCAGCATAAGAAGGATTAAGACACAGACACAGAGGGATGGCCACATGGAGACACAGGGATAAGACGGCCCCTAGAAGCCGAGGAGAGGCGCCTGACAAGGAGCCAACCCTGCCAACCTTTGTTGTTTTTTTTTTTTTTAAGATGGAGTTTTGCTCTTGTTGCCCAGGCTGGAGTGCAATGGGTCGGTCTGGCTCACTGCAACCTCTGCTTCCTGAGTTCAAGCAATTCTCCTGCCTCAGCCTCCCCAGTAGCTGGGATTACAGGTGCCTACCACCACGCCCAGCTAATTCTTTTGAGTTTTTAGTAGAGATGGGGTTTCACCATGTTGGCCAAGCTGGTCTCATACTCCTGACCTCAGATGATCCGCCTGCCTCAGCCTGTCGGCCTCCCACAGTGCTGGGATTACAGGCGTGAGCCATTGTGCCCAGCCACCTTGATCTTAAACCTCCAGCCTACAAAACTGAGGAAATAAGCATCTCTTATTTGAGCCACCCAGTCTGCAGTGATCTGTTATGGCTGTTACAGCTAACAGATAGACTTGCTTTTCCTCTGTCCCTGCTTCCTCTCCTCCCTACCCCACCCCCAGCTCTTAAAGCCCCCACCTGGAAGGGACTCATGTCACTTCTGCTCACATTTCTTTGGTCTAAACAAGTCAGATAGCCAAACCTGACCTCCAGAGGGCAGAGAAGTACCAGCTTAGCCTGTGCCCTCAAGCAGAGGGGAACTGGAATATTTCCAGATGGGATCTTAGTGACCACTTCTCATTCTTCCTCACCCCACCCACAGTGAACCTGCGAACCTCATCAGCTTGCAGCCCTAAGAACACCTGGCCAGCAGACTCAGACTTGCAGTGTAGACACTAGCAGTACCTAGATGACGCGGGAGAGAGTGAAAGGAAAAGAGGCTGGGTGCAGTGGCTTGCACCTGTAATCCCAGCAATTTGGGAGGCTGAGGTGGGAGAATCACTTGAGCCCAGGACTTTGAGACCAGCATGGGCAACATGGTGAAACCCTATCTCTACAAAAAAGTAGAAAAATTAACTATGCACGTGCCTGTGTTCCTAGCTACTCGGGAGGCTGAGGTGAGAGGACCACCTGAACCTGGAGAAGCTGGAATGAGCCACAATCACACCACTGCACTCCAGCCTGGGCCAGAGAATGAGATCCTGTCACACACACAAAAAAAGATTAGCACTTTGGAGACATTGTTCTGTTCTTTTTGCCCAGGCTGGAGTGCAATGGCATGATCTCGGCTCACCGCAACCTCCACCTCCTGGGTTCAAGCAATTCTCCTGCCTCAGCCTTCCAAGTAGCTGGAATTACAGGCATGCACCACGACTCCTGGCTAATTTTTTATTTTTAGTAGAGATGAGGTTTCTCCAGGCTGGTCAGGCTGGTCTGGAACTCCTGACCTCAGGTAATCCGCCCGCTTCAGCCTCCAAAATTGCTGGGATTACAGGCATGAGCCACTGCGCCTAGCCGAGAACTTCTAATGTTTTAAACGTCTTCTTTCCTGCTTTCAATGTGCTCTAAATATGTGTAATATATTGGTATAGACACATCCTATAATGTAATAATCTGTTGGGGAATGTGGAGACCTTTTCACAGATGGAGGAAAGTCAGACAAGGGAGAGGTCCTGCCTTTGTCTGCGCCATATTGGATTACCCTGCATCCAAGCCTCAGGCTGTGCCAAACAAGATGCGTGATGATGCCTCCTCCTGCGAGGTGGCATGGGCACATCCTCTGCCCAATGTCCTGCTGCCCCTGTGTGGCCACAGAGGGCATCTGCACACACCTTACTCACTTGGTAAAAGGCACCGCATTCCTGCCAATCCGCTCTGGGCTCTGTTCCCCTTGACAGACCTGTCATATGGCGAACCCTCAAACTGGGGTTCAGCCTGGGAGGCCACGTGGGTTCTTGGCTTTGCACAGGAAGAAATTCAAGAATGAGCCAATAGAATAAAGGGAGAGCAAGTCTGTTAGCAAAGCGAAGGATTAAAAGAGTGGCTACTCCGTAGGCAGAGCAGTCTGGGACTGCTGGTTGCCTATTTTTATGGTTATTTCTTGATCATATGCTAAAGGAGTGGATTATTCATGAATTTTCTAGGAAAGGGGCAGGGAATTTCGGGAATGGAGGGTTCCTTCCCTTTTCAGGCCACTTGGGGTAGCTTCCAGGCATCGCCACAGCATTTATAGATTGCCACGGTGCTGGTGGGAATGTCTTTTAGCAGCTGATGCATTATAATTAGCGTATAAGGAGCAGTGAGGATGACCAGAGGTTGCTTTTGTTCCCATCTTGGTTTTGCTGGATTTTGATCAGCTTCTTTACCACACCTCGTTTTATCAGCAGAGTCTTTGTCATCTGTACTCTGCAAAACCAGTCCCACCAAACTCCTATCTCAAATCCACAATGAGGCCCATGTCAGAAGCAGCAGGGGTAGAATACAGAAGGTGAGGAGAGAGACAGGGAGGAAGAGAAGGAGGGAGAGAGACATGGGGAAGAGGCCAAGAAAGAGAGAAGGTGCAAGAAACAGTGAAAAGTGGGAGGTGATTTTTAAGCGTGTGAACCAGGCTTCCTTCCCTGCACTGTTCCCCACCCCACTTCTCAGAATGTTCTGGTCAAGTCTAAGGACAGGGCCTAGAAATCACAGCTTCTGAGTCTGAGGCTCAGGGGCAGGAGCAGATGTAAGACCCAACAGCCCTATAGGAGCCCCCGATCCCTGACACCCCACTCTGCCAGCCAGGGCAACCTGCTGTCAGCCATTGTCCATGTGAGCCCACATCTAGCTTTGGCCAGGCAGGCGACCTCAGGGCCCTCTCATCTCTGGGCAGGACCCTGGCAAGTCACCTCCACATAGCACAGGCCTTCAGGGGACCCAAAGTAGGAAGGCAGGAGGCCCCACTGCCCACTTTCTACAGGGGACAAAAGGATAGCAGGGTCACCTCCTGGATCCCGTCTCCCATCCAGCCACCCTGCTCTCCAAAGCTGCCTACGCTCTCACTCTTTCTCTCTCAGCAAAGACACAGCTGATGGAACCATCATGAAAATGTGGTAGGGCACCCTGAGAGGCAGAACTTGATTTCTTTTAAACAAGAAAATTTTGTGTTTAAAAGACTCCAGCCACTTTTATTTCTAGCAGATGAGACAGTGAGTCTCCCTGAGACCAACACCCACATGGCCCCTTTCAGTGAGTGAGAGGAAAGGCAAATCGAGACTATTCTTCTGTGGGAGCCAGACCCTGCACCCCCGACTGCGAATGCCAGGGAGGGGTGGACAAGAGATTCTGTTGGCACTAAGAAACCTTCCAGAACAAAGGGCTCCTGGCTCCTTCCCAGATGAAGGCTGCGGAAGCATCTCTAACTGCCAGAACACTGTGATCCCAGATGGACCAGACTGCTGAACATGGGAGAGCTCCGTCACAGGTGCCATGACACTGGGGGCCCAGGCCATGGAGGAGTAACATCCTCCTTGTCAACGGGCAGAGCAGAGTTTGAGGGGCAGCCCCAGGGACAAGCGAGTCTTGGTGAAAAAGCGAGTGGAGAAAGGCTTGTGATGAAATGGGGCGCAGAATCATACTGCATAAAATATTGAGAGGCATGACCTTGTATCACCCTGAGCTGACAGGACACATGACTTACAGTAGTATCTGCTGACTGAGCTGAAGGGTTGCAGCAATCGGGGATCTGCTCCTATGACAAGAAGCAGGTCCAGGCGCTGGAGTGGTTAGAACTCTTCATCCGCTCTTCCCTGCAGCGCCTCCTCCACCTTCTCATTGCCAGAGCCACCGTGGAGGAAGCCTGGAACACAAAACTGTCCTGGTCTTGCCCCTCTGCCTCTGAAACAAACAGTCTTTTCACTTTCATCCTGCAGACCCAGCATGTTAAGGAAATCCTAATGCGCCCCCTGCCGGGGAATCAGAGATCTCTTTAGAGGTGCATTTTGAGAAACAAGTTTGAAGAATGCCCCTATTGTTGCTTGTGTTCTTGGCATTTGCAATTGCTGTTGCTTGCCATGTTTGCTGAAACGTTGAAAGTTCAGATGCTGCTTTCCACTGCTCAAACCCAAATCCTAGAGTTGGAACACGCTGTCGCAATTCATTTAAATTCTGCCCATGCTTTTTAGCATCTAGTGCGTGCCAAGCCCGGTGTCTGCTCTGGGACACATGGTGATTCGATGCTGAAAATGCAGAGAATGCTCTGGTTTTGCTCTTGACATTGCAACTGGAATTCATGTTTCATCTCACTCTGGAACCCAATTCTTTATAAAGAAACTAAATGGCCATTTTTAGCTTATTCAATGTCTTAATCTGTTACTTACTATGGGGCTTTCCTTCCGATTTTGAAAAGCTACAGTTTCTAAATGACGTAGCCATTTTCCCCGTTACAACAGAAAAGAAATCCTTACACTTACATGTTTCTATCACTTGTTCTCATATATTCAACCACACCCCCCTGCCCCCCAGACTTAAGATTTCCCCGTCTTGGCTTCATCCACTATCAAAGCTCCGGCTTTGGTCTTTATCAGCTTATAGCTAAAAGCTTGGCCGTCTCTTCAAGGCGGACCACGCCCGCATGGCCCCTTTCAGTGCGTTTGGGACCATTACCACACATTCCAAGTTGCCTCTTTAGTCTTTCTAGTGCCCGTCTCTGTTGCTGCCTTTCTTCCCATGAATCAGAAGCAAAAAGATTACATTCACAAAAGGCCATCGCTTCCTTATAACATAAATTTTCTTGCAACACATTTTCGCCAATTAGATGTATCTTGGTTCATCTTTTCATGGTCTTGCTTGCTTCTTATTTTTAGTTTAGGAGAAGATGCCTTTCTGATTTGCTCCCATCTCCAGATAGCTACCTTCCTTGCAAACCACCAGGATTTCTGCACCTTAATTATCCCTGGCAACATGCGAAGCCATAAATTACTTCCACAAGCAAGATCCCTGTGACAGATTCCTAACAGAGTTTGTATTCCTTTGACATAAAATACTTTTTAACAAGGATGTCTTAGCTTAACATTAACTCACGTTCAAGAAATAATGCAACTTACGTATTTCTTATGTCGGCATTTTTTCCAAACACTGAATGGACAAATGATTGAAATCAAAGAATATACCACAAAAGCCATCTAGGCAACGTCCAGAACCTCTTTTCCCATGTATATCCTGACTCCAAAATTAGACTGCAAGTTTCCCCTTTAGAGTCTCAATACCAATCCCAGCATCCAGAATAGGCAGACCCCTCAATAAACGTGAGGAGAATGAATAGTCTCAGAATTATTTCAGAAGTCTTATCCACCTCAAGTGTTTACAAAAAGTGGCCTTTTGGTCCTTGGGGTTGAACAGCACTGTTGCATGGCCACAGTTGAGCTCGGCTGGAGGTGGACATTCTAAAACTGGAAGGTGATGGCCCATGACCTGCACCACTGGCCCCCTCTGCTGGCACTCTTTCTGATTGTCCATAGAGAAAGCAAGTCACACGCAAAGCAAGACTCGGCCCTTCAAGGTGGTGGCCAGCCTCCAAGTATCCTCGGTAGGAACACATCACATCTACGTCTTAGGGGAAAAAAATCAGGCTTTGAAACATGAGATGCCAGATGAAACGAAAAGTCATGGCCTTATGAGCTCCTGAGAGGGGCCAGAGGCATAAGAAGTAACAGAGCGAGCCCTGTCAAAGTCTTCCTTTCTCTACACCTATTTGAAAAATCCCCAAATAATTGCAAACAAAACAGTATACCACCAAATAGCAAATGGGTCAACAGAGAGATCCCATTAAAAAAAGGAAGTTAGAAAATATTCTAAACCAATTGAGAAATGGCTACATGATATGTTAAAATTTATACTGCAGGTAATGCAATGAGTACAGGAAATTTTGCTTTAAATATTTATATTAAAAAGAAAGACCTAAAATAGACATTCTACCTTAAGAATTTATGTTAAGAACTTCGAAAAAAGAACAAATTAAACCTGAAGCAAGCAGAACTAAGAAAACTTTGTTTTTGAGATAGAATCTCACTCTATTGCTCAGGGCTCAAGCAATCCTCCTGCCTTAACCTTTGAAGTAGCTGGGATTACAGGCACATGCCATTTCACCAGGCTAATTTAAATTTTTTTTTTTTGTAGTAATGGGAGTCTTACATTGTTGCCCAGGCTGGTCCTGAACTCCTGGCTTCAAGCCCACCTCCCACCTCAGCCTCTCAAAGTGCTGGCATTAT
Source organism: Cacajao melanocephalus (assembly GCA_963573385.1). Classification (NCBI taxonomy): domain Eukaryota; kingdom Metazoa; phylum Chordata; class Mammalia; order Primates; family Pitheciidae; genus Cacajao; species Cacajao melanocephalus. The sequence continues at coordinate 120,406 of CAUYLG010024706.1, forward strand.
AGGCATGAGCCACTGCGCCTAGCCAAAATCAGTATTAATATAAATAAATAAATAAATGAAATAAAAGTTAATTGAAAAGATTAGTAAAACTGATAAGCCTCTAGCTAGAGTGATCAAGAAAAGAGACAGAGGGAGAGGAGGCACACATTACCAATAGCAGGAGTGCACGCCTTCCTACATAAGGCATGATAAGGAAGCATTGTGAAAAATGTCATACTGCCATTTAAACAACTTGGATGAAATGGAGAAACTCCTTGAAAGACACCTATCTGTCCATTTGTGCTGCTGTAACAAAATATCCGAGACTAGGTCATTTTTAAAAGACAGAAATTCATCTCTCATGGTTCTGAAGGCTGCAAAGTCCAAGATCAATGCACCAGCAACTGGCAAGAGCTCTTTCCACTTCCAAGATGGAGCCTTAGCCACTGTGTCTTCTGGAGGGCAGGAATGCTATGTCCTCACACGGTAGAAGGCAGAAGGGCAAAAAGAGCAAAATGCTGCGTGAGGCTACTTTTTTAAACGGCCTTTATCCCATTTACAAGGGAGAGTCCCTCATGGCCTAATCACCTCTTAAAGGCCTCACCTCTTTATACTACCATATTAGCAACACCTGAATTCTGGAGGGAACACATCACATTCAGACCATAACAAATGCAAATCATCAAACTTCAGTAAAGTAAAAACAGAAAACCCAAATATTCCTATACTATAGAAATTAAGTTTCTAACTAAAAGCCTCTCCACAAAGAAAACTCTAGGTCCAACTAGTCTCACTAGTGAATTCAAAGAATACCAATTCTTTTCAAACTCTTAGAAAATAGAGGAAGAAGGAACCATTTCCAACTTATTATGAGGCCTTCATTACCCCAATACCAAAACCAAACAGAACAGTACAGATTAGTATCTCGTGAATAAAAATAATAGTAAGTTGACTCTAGAAATATATACAAAGTGCGTTTATCTCAGATATTGAAGGTTGGCTAACGTGAAAATCAATTCATGTAGCTCATCGTAACAGAAAAAATTATCTCCACAGACATAGAAGAATTAAAAAGATTCTGAAAACATCCCCATTGATGTTTTAAAAAACTCTTAGCAAACTAAGAGTAGGAGACATCTTTAATAAATGTGTAAAAAATCCAGAGCTAACATACCTAATGGCAAAAGACGAAATGTTTTCATCTTCTGTTTAGGAACAACGCAAGGATGCCCAGTCGCGTAACTTCTCTTCAATAAGGAACTGGAAATCCTGACCTATGTAATGAGGCAAGAAAAAGAAAAGGCAGAAAGATTAAAAAGTAAAACTCACTTTGGTGCCAACTACATGACCTTCTATGTAGGAAATCCCTAAGGAATCTACAGAAAAGCTATTAGAACTAAGGAGGGTCATGCTGTCTCAGGTTGCAATGGCAATATAGGAAAATCTTTTATTTCTATATATTCACGATGTCCGTTTAAGAAGCTGTTTTTAAAAATAGCACCCCAAAACATGGGAGATAAATCTAACCAAACATGTGTAAGACCTAAATATTGTCAAGAGAAACTAAAGAGGCAACATAAATGGAGAGACATACCATTTCTATGGATTGGAAGACTTACTGTTTCTAATCTATAGATATAATACAATTCCAAACAAAATCCCAGTAGTTTTTTCTAAGATGTCTCTGTGCTCCTTACTGGATCCTGCTTCTACTATGGGAACTACTCAATTGAAACTTCTTAAACCCTGCTAGATACTCTGCCCCTGTTTTTTTCTTCCTTTCTTTCCTTTCCTTCTCTTTCCTTCTTTCCTTTTGCGACAGGGTCTCACTCTGTCACCAGGATAGAGTGCAGTGGTGCAATAATGGTTCACTGAAGCCTTGACTCCTGGGTTCAAGTGATCCTCCCACCTCAGCCTCCTGAGTAGCTGGGACCACAGTTATGTGCCACCGCACCCAGCTATTATTTTTTCAAAACATTTTTTAGAGATGGGGTTTCATTATATTGCCCAGATGAGTCTCAAACTCCTGGACTAAAGCGATCCACCCACCTTGGCCTCTAAAAGTGCTGGGATAAAAGGCCTGAACCTCCATTTCCTTTCTTTTTGGCATGATTTTTGCACAGACTATCGTAGAACTTCATTGGCTTCTTTGTGAAGCTTAAGATCTCCCCAAACTGGCTCCTCTGAGGCCTGTTCTTTCCATTTACTTTTACTCCTCCTTCCTCCTTGTGCACCTGTGATCTTTCATCCAGTTACCATGAATCCTTGATATCGCTCCTTTAAGCCTTGACTTCCTACATTTGGTGGTCAGTGAATGGAAAATTACTGAGATAAAATGTCAGGGGTGTGGTGGATTCTGGTTTCTACGGCCAAACTTTAGTTGAGCTTCTGAACCTTCTCCAAGGCTCATCTGTATACTTTCTTTTAATAAAATTCTGTAGTTAATTACTATTTTATGTTAGAAAATCCTGTAATAAGTTGTATATTGCTTCATTATCCTTTCTTGGTTTTTTGTTGGTTTTCTTTTTTTAGTGATGTGGTCTCTTGCTATGTTGCCTAGGCTGGCCCCAGAATTCCTGGGCTCAAGAATGCTCTCCCACCTCAGCCTCCCAAGTAGCTGGGGAGTCAAGCATGCTTCACTGTACCTGACTTTACCATCTATTTTGAGTCTTCTTCTTTGTCTTCTCTGCTTGACACAACAAACCTGACTCTCCTCTGGGTCAGGGCTCTCCTAGAAAGTGTTTATTTTTGGGGGGGTAAACTAGACATAGGTCAGCAGAGAGCCACAAGAATGTCTGCTAGTATAAACAAGTTTGCTGTGAGAGGGACCCCTGGCCACAGGTCTAATACTCAGGCATTAAGTCATCTGCCAGAATAAATAAGTATCCCATGAAAAGCAGGCTGTAAACATCTACAACCCCCTCCCCTGGAGACCCAGCTGGGCAGGGCTAGAATTTATATCTTGAGAGACCTTAAGATGAAATTAGAGGAAAATGCAACAAATCCAGTTTTCACAAGAACCCTGCTAAGTCAGTTTAGCAAGAACTCTCACCCTTGCTATCTGATCACATTCCTCACCCTCCACCCCTATCTACTCCGCCAGACCTTTTCCCTTCTCACTCCAGCCCCTTGATCGCTTGAACGTTAGGCCACTACCCTCCATAGAGGACTCTTGCAGGATTCCAGGTCTGCTAAAAGAAACCTGAGGCTGAAAAGAGGAGAAATGGCTACTTGGAAACAGAAATGGGCGTTTTGTCCACTCAGTTGGACTTTGAAGACATTTAGATAACCGCTAAATGTCTCCTCAGTCACTAGCCTGAAAGTTAATCCACAGCCTCTATAAGAAAAACCTCTGCCAACAGGAAAATATACTCCCAAATTCCTTTTTGGGAGGGTGGGAAACGTTTACATTCTTTTTCTGTGCCTTTGAGATGATTCTCTATCCTGTCTTCTCTTGAACCTGAAAAGTATCACTTGGAAATACAAACTTTAGGGAAATAACTGTCATTTTTTTTAAAGGAACCGTTTGGGAATTAAGCAAATAAAAATCTCAACTCTTTTTCCAAACATTGGTAAAAAAAGCTTTAGCCACGTAAGCAGGTAACCTTAACTTGTCCCATCTTTGTCAGAAACACAATCTGGGTAACAATATAAATTGGAAATAAATCAGTAAGTTTGTATTACAGTGTTTTACTGACTTGTGACTGTTAGAATGAAAGCTGTATTTGTATGTATATTTGTATATTATGTAATATGTTTCTACCTCCAGATAGTATTACTAATTTATAAAACCGTTAAAGGAGCTCTATTCAAATTGACCTAGAGATAAATGAGTGCTCACATAAATTAGGCATTCCTAAAATTCTCAGACACGTAGACTCTAGCCCAAATTTAAACAAACAAACAAACAAACAAAAAAACCACATGACTTGGTTAAGTTTTTGGTAACTAAATCTAGCTTTTAAAATTATTGGTAAAATAAAAATAGGCATGTCTTCAGAGTTGTAAGCATGAAACACAGATATATATATATATATATATATATATATTTTTTTTTTTCCTGAGTTTGCTGGCCACACAGATTTGTGTTGTCTCTGCTTGATGTTTAAAAACATAAAACTAAAAACCCAACCTAAGAGCAGAATACACAGTAAAAATAAATTGCTTGACACATGTCATTCATGAAAGTAAAAAGAGACAAAGAGAGGAAATGAATTACGTTTAACTTTTTTGCCTCTGTGATATTTTTAATACTTACCTGATTTGTCAACAGGAATAAGATGATGGCTAACTTTGTTTAGTCTCATAAAAAATGCTCATGAGCCAGCCACAAATAATAGTTAAAAACAAGTGAATTAAATAACGTGTAAGTGACCTAAAAGTACATACACTTTTCAATAATCATTACATTTTATAAAACATGTCTACTTAAAAATAGTTTCAACAAATTTTTTTGGTAACTTGCAACCTTAAAGCTGTGCTAAATTAAGTAATACTCAGTATCTGAGTCATTTTTATGTAACTTAAAACATTAATTACTAGCATAAATTTAAGTTTATATACATTGGCATTTTGTTTTTTGTAAGGTATAGAGAAGCCAAAATTTGGATCTGTTAATAAATATGAAAAACCGGAGAAGCACTTTTATTTTTTTGTAGAAATTATGGCTTTAATCTATGGAATGTGATAAACTACAACTGCTTAAAAGTTAAAATTCTAATTAATATATGTAATTAAAACTACTAGAAATAAGGGAAACAATCCTGTATGCAAAATATACAAGGAAAGTAAGATGTATTTTTCATAAGGAAAATTATAAGGCATTAAGATATATTTTCTGTTAATGGGAAAAGGACTAGTTAATTCTGTACTAACTATAATGAGCAGTTGTTCCAGAATAAGAAAAACACCGTAGGAAGATAGAGTTTGAAGACAATACCATTGGATGGGGTACGAATTTCTAGAACTCTTACGAAGAAACTGCTGGGTTCATGAAACTGTTAACCAAGGTCAAGGAGAATATTAATTACATGAGACTAAATGAAGGGGATCATTTTTATGACTTTTATTTGTAACATTGCTTCTTTAAATGTTTTGTTTTCCAGATTTAAAGAAACTTTTCTTTTAAGCTACCTATAGCTTACAGCAATTTAGTATATTTTTGTTAGCAAAATTAAAACATTTTCTTCCTCCCTGACCCCTCCGGAATTTAGAAACTATGAGTACTCTTATTTTTATAACAATTATAGTTGCTTGCATAAGCTTAATAAGAATAAATTCTTGAAACAGGACAAAATTGGAAATACTGATTATATGACCAAGACTTTGACTGGAATGTCATATTTCCACACATGACCAAACATTTTTAAGGAACTAAGGTGGACTTTATGGAGCCAATAAAGCCCCTATTGGAAAAACCGGCCTGGCTTAAAAGAGTTTCTAACCTTATAAATGAGTAAGTATAGTCACTTTCTGGCAGGCCCAGGAACTGCAGAGTATTTTGGGGATCCGGAGAAGAAAGGAATTCACCGTCATCTATAAGTATTGCAGGAAAGATCTGATGGCAAGTTACTGGCTTGGCTTCTGGCCTCAGGACGCTTTTAAAAAATCTAACCGGAGGTTCCTTATCAAAGGTTCCAGCAAAGCAAATTTTAAAGAGCCTATATAGCCCATCACTGTCTTGTGGTACTAGCGTAAATAATTATTTTTGCAAACATTATTTTGCAAACAAATTAGTCTTACTTTCATTATCTTTGGTAGAAATGGAAATGACCATAGAAAGAAAAATTACCTTTCAGAAGAAAACTCTATGCACTCATTATTAGATTCCAGCTCATTGTTTTTTGAGGTTTTTGTTATTTACCTACAATCTAGACTAGATCCTGAATTCTTCTCACTTCCAGCAATGCCTGGCTACAGCTCTCCAAACTAGTATTTTTCTCCCACCTTCGGGCTTGGCATTACTGAAATTAGAACTACCCTTTCCCTGAAGCCCTGCAAGTGAAAGTTAGATGACCTGACATAAACTGTAGAGAAGGCACAGTAGCTCATGTGTGCATGGTCCTCATGCTTGTTGCTATATGGACTACTCAGAAACTTTCCTGGAACAGCTGATGCAAATTGCAAACCGCAGAAACCTGTCAAACTGCCACTGCCTGCTCCCACTCCAACTGAAGATGCTTTCAGCCCAGACTCTAGAAATCTCAACCGGCTGCCTTCTGAGCTCAACAACCGAGTTTATAGTTTGTTCTCTTAACTTTTTTCTTTTGCTTTCATAAAAACAGATTATAAATCATTCTACTATAAAGACACATGCACATGTACGTTGACTGTGGCACTGTTCACAACAGCAAAGACCTGGAACCAACCCAAATGCCCATCAGTGATAGACTAAAGAAAATGTGGCGCATATACACCATGGAATACTGTGCAGCCATAAAAAACGGTGACTTTGTGTCCTTTGCAGGGACATGGATCAATCTGGAAAGCATCATTCTCAGCAAACTGACACAAGAACAGAAAACCAAACACCACATGTTCTCACTTATAGGTGGGTGTTAAACAATGAGAACACATGGGTACAGGGAGGGAAACATCACACACTGGGGTAGGTTGGGGGGTGGGGGGCTAGGGGAGGGACAGTGGGAGGCAGGGAGGCTGGGGAGAAAGAACACTGGGAGAATTGCCTGATGTAGGCGACGGGGGATGGAGACTGCAAACCACTATGGCATGTGTGTACCTATGCAACAACCCTGTGGGATGTGCACATGTGTCCCAGAGCTTAAAGTACAATTAAAAAAAAAAAAAAGGAAAATAAAGAAATGCCTCTCATTAAATTCCTGCTTACTCACACCAAGTAGAGGTCTAACTTTGCTGGAAGCCCCCCTGTGACATTGCTGCCTGAAATGAGACACGACTGTTGACTGTTTAACTAGATTGATTCTTGGAACTCAGAGACAGGTTCAGTAGTGTAGGAGACACTCCACCAACCCAGCTTCTAGTTAAGCTTCTCATGGAGGGGAAATACAAGTCTAGTATTTCATTTGCTCGGATATGTACTTTGAAAGCTCTGAGGAGATGCATGAGAAACTAAGAATAAAGTTTACCTAGGGAGGTGTGGGAACTTGGCAGATGGAGGGCAAGGATCAAAGTGGCATTTGTCACATCGTTTATTAGAAGTTCTAATTCTCTGTAAACAGGTCTCAAATTCCCAGCTGCTTATGAAAAAGCAGAAACATCTTATTTCAAAGGTTGTATGATAGCCCTGTGACCTGCTTGGCATGATAACTCTTCTGGCTGGGTTTACCTTGACCTGTCATTGACCAGTGACTTGTTTTCCATCTTATCTCACTTGGCACTAGGCACGAGTACTCAGGCCACCCAGTAGAGAATTTTAAGAGCAGTAGACTTGAGGGCTGGGAGCTAGCGCGGCTGGGAGCCTTCTCTCTGGGAGTAACTCCATCTTCCCTACCGAGACCAGCTCAGCTGTAGAGACCCCCACCCTGGCGGCACTGAAGACATTAAGAAGCCAACACAGAGAGAGAGTGCAAAGTGGGACTATCAGGGGACCATCATCAGCTGGTGCTTGCTTACTACTGATCAAAGACAAACCAGAACGTATTCTCCACAAGAGCACCATGAGGGCAGGGTCACACATCTGGGGCTTAAAGAATTGTTTTAACCGGTGTTTGATATGCACATACTGTTCACTACTTTAGAACACCATGAGCAGTTTTCCACTTGGAGGGACTGGCTCGGTTTTCCTTGCCATCGCTCTCAGCTCTCAACAATACAGTCCATCATACACTCAGCACTTCTCCTTGGCTCCCATCATCTTAAAGAACACTCCTCAGTGACCCAGAACTAGCAAGTCCCCAGAGCTTCCTGCCAAGCTCCTCTACGTCTAATAGGAAGAGTCAAGGGTGCCCTCTCCCAAGCCTTAGGTAAATGGCTGACTGTCCTGGCACTGTCAGGTAGAAGTGAGGGGAAGGCATGGTGGAAAAGGACCCTTGGGGAGCAGAGCAGGCTTCCTCTTCACCCCAGAGTACCTGCTCTGTGTCTCTCCTCCCATGTTCCCTGCCCAGCAGAGTTAACCCAATCCCTCAGTCCTTCCCTGGCCATCCACGCTGGCCCTCCAGCCTTGTCGCCAACCCCTGTAGCCAAGCCTCCCCCTAAGCACCTGCAGGGACAGTGCTGGTGCTGTCAGGCTCCAACATACCTGGGTCTAAATTCTCACTCTGCTGCCTACTAGCTGTGTGACCCTGGGGGAGCCAGATAACCCACCTGCATCCCGGCGTCCTCGTACATAAAGTAGGAACAAGCACGCCCACCTCATGTGACAGGTGCAAAGCTTAAAGTCAGTGGTGCACCTGTGCCGTCTCCTGCAAGGTTTATAGGTGCTTCTGGGGGCTGGCAAGGTTCTGCTTCTTGAGCTATTTGAGGACTAAACAGGACTTTGCTTTACAACTATTTGTGAAACTGTACATTTTTAATTTATGCACTTTCTTTATGTACGTTTCATCATACCATTTTTTAAAAACACACTTATGAAAAAGCAAACCTGTAGAAGAAAATGCTAGGTGCTAAATAACATTTAGTTATTCAGGCCAGGTGTGATGGCTCATGCCTGTAATCCCAATACTTAAGGAGGCCGAGACAGATGGATGACCTGAAGTCAGGGGTTTGAGGCGAGGCTGGCCAACACAGTGAAACCCCGCCTCTACCAAAAATACAAAAATTAGCCAGGCACATTGGCACATGCCTATAGTCCCAGCTACTTGGGAGGCTGAGGCAGGATAATCGCTTGAACCCAGGAGGCGGAGGCTGTAGCGAGCCGAGATCGCACCAATGCACACCAGCCTGGAGGACAGAGCAAGACTCCATCTCAAAAACAGCAGCAAAAATACATTTAGTTTCAAAGGATATTATTCTTATTCAGGATAGCATTGCCCATCTTAACACCATCTCAGTTCTTTCTGAAAAATCCCTGATTCTCTTATTTCAAATAACTGTTCTTTCCCAGCCAAGCTCCTAAGAGGGCCATTCTAAAACCACCACCTCCCCTTTCCCTTCTGTGAGCTGCAGCCGTCAGCCTGTACCTCAGCTAACAATGCACCAACATCTTCCAGCAGCAAATCCATCTGTCCTGTGCTTCTGAGGGCCGGGTCATTGCTCGCTGCCATCCTTCGCCCACTGCAGAGAGCTCTGCCTTCCAACCTGCATCAGTCTCATCCCAGTGCACAAGGGTGCCCTGGGTACAATTCCAGTGTCAGGTACTGTGAATGACAGGAGGTGGTGTCAACTGGCCTTGTGTCGGAGCTACCTGGAGTTTCTAAAAACAGCCATTCCTCAGCCCCACTCCAGAGGACTTACCAGGATGGAAGCTCCAGAAGGAAGATTCTCACCCCCAGCACCTCCCACGTGCTAGGCACTGTCTGTGCTTTAGCCATTTTAGTCCTCCCCAAATTCTAACAAGTGAGCGCTGTGATCATCCTCATTTTGCAGAGGACAAAACTGAGGCTCAGAGAAGCCGAGAAACATGGAGTGGCTCCTGTGCGTGGCAGTGGTGGGTCAGTACCGCGTTCAGCTCAGCCATAGACACCCCCACCCAGGTGGCACTGAAGGCATTGAGAAGCAGACAGCCAGATAGAATAGCAAAGGGGGTTTATCCGAGGTGGGAGGCCAACAGCGTCTGAACTGAAAGCCTCCAGCAGCCGCTGACCCATCTATTTATTCTCTCTGAACAAGTGATTATTATCAACAAACAGGTGTTTGGTACTTTCTCACAGAACAGAATAAACTAGGCAGGCAGCTGGTGCCTGCTTAACACTGATCACAGACACACTAAAAAGTATTCTCCACGAGGAAGCCACGGGGGCAGGGTCGCATAACCCGCACTTACAGAATTGTTTTCACCGGTGTGTGATATACATCTACTATCTTGCCACTTTAGAATGCCCCAAGCGGTTTTCCTTGCCATCGTTCTTCTTTGCAGTCTATTTTATCATACACCCAGCACTTCTCAGCAATCGTGCACTCAGTACTTCTCAACAGGTCCGAATCTGAAGCCAGGACCGTGCGGCCCCTCTGTCCACGCTCCTGCCGCACTTTGCTAACGTAGCATCTAGAGCAGCAGCGTTTCTCAAACTTGGCTGCACACACACATTGCCTGGGGATCTCATTCTCTCTGACCCAGCAGGTCTGGGCAGGGCCTGGGAGGCTGCTTTCCTAACAAGCTCCTGGGTGCTGTGCTGCTAACGCTGATGCAGGAGAGGAGACAGAATGGGAATCCATGTGAGCCAACCCATCACGGGGCTTTCCCTGCTTTAGGGTAGGTCAGCAAAGTGTGGGGAAATAGATAGGCCTCTCACCACCGTCCTCACCAGAGCCAATTGCAGCCTGCAGGCCCCTCACCCAGAGAGGCTGCTCCTTCCTGCCAGTATAGATCAGATATGAGGCTCAGCTTCTGCCCAGACTGCACGAGAGCGTAAGGCCTTGAAAATGTCTCTAAAGGTGGGAGGAGATGGCAGGGAGCAGCTTCCTCTCAGGGTTAGAGCGACGGGCATCTGACCAGCTTCTCTCAGCTCTGCAGCCTTCCCAGAAGTGCACGCTGTGGACATGCGGTCCCCCTGGGAGGCGGAGTCAGGTCCCTACTCCAGAACTTTCCCTCCCAGGGAGCAGCCTCCAGGCCCCTCTGCCTTTGCCCAGCCTCTGGCTTTCTGGGAATGAATGTTCTTCCTCACATTGCATGTTCCTCAGAAGAAAAGCATTGGCAGCCCTTTGCAAAGCCGCCTATGTTGTTCTTTTCCTTTTCAAATGTAAATTCTGTCCTTATTGGCCTGAGAAAGAGACCACGCGTGATATGCATGGGTCACTCCCAGGCCTTGTCCAACAAGAGTCCTACTCCTGAGGATGTGGAGGGGGCTGTTCTTTGAAGCTCCTTTTGAGGCGTGGCTTCGCAGCTCAGCCTGCGGTCAGCGTCTCCACCCGTGTCACCGTGTGGCACACACAGCACATGACACTCTGTGTGCCACATGCTGGGGTGCAGAAGGCCACCACACCCGAGGTCGTGAGCAAACCTGGGGTCCCCAGGGCTGAGGACCTCCGTACATCTCACACTCATGCTGTGTTCACAGCACCGCAGTTGAGAAGTTCTGGACGAAGACACTCGCTTCCCCTCCAGGACACTCATTTCCCACACGTTCTGCCAGCAGGTTAGAGGGCATCAGTAGCAGCCACCAGAATACCCTTGTGAGACTGGGAAGGCAAGTGTCCCTGAGCGGATCCCAGCAACATGAGGGCTTTGAGGAGACCTGGAGATGGGGCTGAATTCTGAGCCAAGGCCTCAAGGCATAAGCCCACCCTGTGTCTCTGAGAGGGTGCCTTACCTTCTCTCCTCTCCATCCCCCACCAGCCATCCCTGCTCCTCTGTCCGCCAGAATCATTCATCACATTGACCCCTCCCTCGGTCCCTGAGTGCCAGGAGTATGTTCTCTGTATGGGTACAGCCTGCCCAGAGCTGCAGTGGCTCATAGCAACGGACAGGAGTTCCCGCCTCTGAGGCTCTGGCAGCCCTCGCTTCAAAATCTGCCCCACTTGAACCAGGGCCTGTGAATGCCAGGGGACAAACACCCACTCTCATGTTCTGCTCACAGGCAACTTATAGGCAGGGTTGTCAGGCAAAGCTGCAAACCACTTAGGGTCCACGTTGCTTTCTGGCCAGAGCTGGGGACCTGCTTGTCCCTGCTCCCTGGGATACTGCCTGTCAGGAGCTGAGTCACATCCACCTCACCTGCCCTCATCCAGTCTGAACAGGTGCCCCCCATGCTGATCTTTTCCAGGAATAATCAGGTGGCCTCCCTCTCTCTCTTTTCTGAAACTGGTTTCACATAGAACAAGAAGCGGGGCCGTCTTCAGGTCTCTGTGTTCCCTGGGTGTGATTTTGCTGTCAATCACTCCTAGGATAATGTGCCCATTGGCCCTGCTGAGCTTTCCAGAATGCATTCCACCGCTTCTAGTCCTGCAGCTCACCTTTCTGGCACGACCCAGGTACAGAAGTGGTTTCTTTCTCCTGGTAGTGTGGCAGGAAACCTTGCAGCTCTCTCTAATGGGACATTTCCCTTTAAGCTCTGTTCACACAGGACTGAAGACCTCCATGGTGCTGGCACCACATGGAATTCCCAAACCTGCGATGCTCAGCTGGTCTCCTTCTCTTCCCCAGCAGTTCAGCCCACCCTGTCCCAATCCACAGATGTTTGCCAGACACAGGTCCAAAGCCCACTCCCCCAGTGCTGAGTCTGCATTCCTGCCCATGCCTATGGTTCTAGAGGCACAGGGGCCCTGCAAGGCTCCCTACCAGCAATGATGAATAAGAAATGTCTGCGGGACTGAGACACCCGACTGAAGAAGGGCGAAGAACGTTGAGGAACAGTGGATGTAGGCTACAGATCTCAGGGAGCCCTAGACAGGAGGGAGATTCTGCCCTGGATCCACTGCCCTCAATAACCACTGCAGGGCCTTGAGAGGAGAGAAGGAGAACAAGCCAAAGGGGCCTGTCCTGGCGAAGGACACACACACCTGCCTGCCCAGTGATAATGTGGTATTCCACCCCATTCCTGAGAATGGCTGCCAGCTTCCCCGGCCTGTGGCCGTGTTGACTCTGGAAAGAGGGAGGATGCTATCAGCTCACAAGGTCTGAGCCTCAAGACCCAGCAGAGCTGCCGGCCGATAAGCTAAGTGGGGCCTGGAACTGCCCCAGCACAGGTGCACGACCCACCCTGTTTTCCTCTGACACGAGCACTTTCGGCTTGTCAAGGACTGCCTGGCTGTCGCCTGTTGCCCTGGGCAGAGGGTGGGAGTGAGACAGCAAGCTTGTACCTTCACACTAGAGCTGTCTGCCTTTTCTTTTACATGTACAGGTGGACATCCTCTAACACCATGGTTCTTTATTTTTTGGGGTGGAAGGGGACCCCTTGAGAATCTGATAAAAAGCCAGCATCCTCTCTTCTTAAAAAAAAAATGTAACATGTAGTGTGCATTTGGGTGTTTGGGTTTTATAAGTTGGTGAAAGACCTTTGACTCCCTGGAGGAAGGGGAGTGGGAATGGGGAGAAATGTTAACTGAGGTTCAACACGGAGAAGGAAAGAAAGACGGGGTGCCTGATCCCTCCAAGAGTCCCCAGGGAACGAGGAAAGGACACCATGCCCAATAGAGTCAGGCATTAGGAGAGCATTTTCAGGTGGTCCTTGCCTGATCACCCAGCTAGGGAAGGTCATAGCCGGGGTCCAAGAAGATCATTCACAAGAAGCTTTGGGAGTAACATGGAAGTAGCTTCTCACCTCTTTTCTCTGTGGGTTTTAGTAAATAATTTTAAAGCACCATGATGGAATCTGTGCATGGCTGTTGGGATGCTGGACAACTTTCAAAGTCAGCTGCCGTCACAGATGCTAAGGTGGCCCCGTGACACCTGCCTGCTGCTGCTTCCTTTCTATGGGGAATCCCTTCCTCGTGGAGCACACCATCACCTTCCCCATATTCTGTTAGTTAGAAGTAGGACCAACAGAAGGTGAGGGGATATTTGCTCCTTGACTAGGTTACATATGGAAGACTCCATCTTGCTAGCAGACACCTCTCCCTGCTGGCTTGACAGAATAAATGCCAAGTAGAGAAGGACCTTGTTGGGAGAAATTTCTGGAAGCCTCTAGGAACTGGGAGTGGCTTCCAAGAGGGCAACCACCAGTCAACAGCCCATAAGAAACCAGGTCCCTTAGTCATAAAACCACAAGCAAATGAACTCAGCCAGCAATATGTGTGGGTTTAGAAGCAGATTCTGCTTCAGTTGAGCTTCTAGATGAGAATTCAGTCCTAGATAATGCCAGAATTACAGGCTTATAAGCCCCTAACAAGGGGACCCAGCTAGGCTGTGCCTAGACCCCTGACCACAGAAACTACAAGGTAATGTGTCTTCTTCCAAGCCACTAAGTTCGTTACACAGCAATAGATAATTATTCCAACCGTAGGCCAAGAAAGTAGCTAAATGGCTTTCCATTCCCATGTTGTGGTGATGACAAGTATCTATTCTGGTAGACAGTGATTTATCCAGGTTCTGGAACATGGTTAAATATCCAAACACAATGCACAATGTACAAACATAGAAATCACGGTGTTTGCTTTGAGTTTAGCGTTTATGAAGTCCCGGACAGTATGCTAGAGAGGAATTCCTTTTATCCTGGGAATTTGTTCTGTAACTAAATGTTATCCCTGGAGCTGTGATTGTGAGTCATCATCTCTTGAGTTTAGAGAAATCAAATTTGTTTCTTCCTCAAAAGAACCCAAGACAGAGACAAGGGAGGTGCAGTTACTGCTGGTGGTTGCAAAAGCAGAGCTGGCAAAACCTGTCCAGGAGATTTAAAGACCTCTGAGTTGTCATCACCCAGGCTGCCTAACACTCATTTGGAGAGCTTTCATATAACCTCAGAGTAGTTATGTTAACCTGATTTCTAATGACCAAATTGCATGCTGATTTTGCAGGCTTCCACTTATTTGGGTGTTTCTTTTTTGTTTGCATGTTTGTTTGAGATATAGTCTCACCCTGTCGCCCAGGCTGGAGTGCAGTGGCATGATCTCACCTTACTGCAACCTCTGCCTCCTGGGTTCAAGTCATTCTCCTGCCTCAGCTTCCTGAGTAGCTGGGATCACAGGTGCATGCCACCATGCCTGGATAATTTGTGTATTTTTGGTAGAGACAGGGTTTCATCATGTTGGCCAGGCTGGTCTCAAACTCCTGACCTCAAGTGATCCACCTGCCTCAGCTTTTCAAAGTGCTGGGATTACAGGCATGAGCCACGGTGCCCAGCCGGGTGTGTTTCTTATTAATCATGGCATAATACTAACATTTCGGTAATATCTGATGATATATTTTTGCTCTTCTATTTAACTAGCATTTGTTGGGTGCTAATTGTGATGCCAGGGACCATAAGAGTTTAAAGATGATAAAAAGAATCTTGGGAAGGTTACGGGGCCTGCTTGGTCGCTTAGATCACAAGCAATGGGTACAAGGTTGGAATCCAGTCTTCTGGCCACAGATCTCTTTGGGCCATCATGTGATGGTACAGGAATATCCCAACCCCTTTGCTTTAAGGCTACTCTTGATCTTTCAAAGAACTTTCCATCTTGCTCCTATTCAATTCAATGTAATATACAATCATCGGACACCTACCATCAGAATCTCAGAGACGAGTACTGGGCTTGGATGGACCACTCAAAGAGCCTCTTAAATCTAAGTATCAAGGCTTTGAGGAGGCTCTGAAGATGGCAGATGGGGGCTCATGTCCCTACATGTACCCTGTCTGGCTTATAGAGTTACATGTGGGGATGGGAGCCTCCATCCTTGAAAGCCCTTGAGTCCTGTTGATCTGCTGTCTTCTATGACAAGTTCCTGAGAGCAAGGATCACATCACTGACTTGGTTTGTATGAGGGCCATCCAAGGAGAACCAGGACTTTGTGCATCATGGGACATAATTCCTGGGCTGAGGGTAAGGCAAACATCCCTCCAACTTGCCTACCCAGCCCAGGCCCAGCCTGTCCCTCCTAGAACTCAGACCACCAGGGAACTTTGTCTACAACACAGCATCAGGGAATCTGAAGGGCTGCTTGGCATTAGGCTCTCAAGGCCACTTTCTCCTGTGCTTCCTGAGCTTCCCTCTCTTCCTTCCCCATGCTCCTGAGATGCCCTTTCCACCATCTTCTGAGGCTTGTGTCCTCCTGCTGGCTCCCAGATCCCCATGCTCACACTTTTGCCTCCCAGTACTGACCTGGACAAAGTCACTAAACCCCACACAGCGGCTCTCCCCTTTCTCTTTCCTCCAGGAGCATGTTGCTGGCAAGGACAAATTCCTCTTTCATTCTGCTCTCCTTATGCCTGAATCCCTCTCCCCTCCTAGATGGCTCCTTGAGAGCCTGGTGTACAAGTCTTGGATTCTGGGGACAGACCTGCAGAACTCTACTTGGGGGCTCTCTATTTTTCCTGAACATTCTCTTCCCTTTCCAGGGTTTCTTTCTCCCAGCCCTTCATCGCCTGCTCCAACTCCTGCCTCCATGCTGTCCCCAGTCCAGACACCCTAGACTGAGAAACTGGCACTCCCAGACCCATATTGACCTACACATCAGATCCCCCAGTAGCACCTACAGTCCAGGCTCTACACCGAGCTGACTGCTGTGGGAGGTGGGAGTGGGTTTCTCCAGCTTCTCTAGGTATCCCGATACCCTGATTCCTGCAGAGTTAAGTACAAGTCAGTTCTTCCCAAGCAGTGGAGGTAGATAGGGTATCAGTACCTTGCGAAGAATAAAAGCCCTTGGTGAGCTAATAACTAGATTGATCCATTTCCCCAGGTGGGTAGCTTCATGGATGAGAGGCCAGCAACCTGTCACAAAGGTGGGTTGGGCAGGAAAAAATGTATCCTGTCTCTGCAGCATCTGGCCTGGGAAGGGCCATCCTTCTTGAGCTCTGAGTGTGTTTTTTTCACATTGGCCATATCAGGTTCCTTGAGAGGCAAAAGTGAAAGGCAACTCTCGGGTCCTGGCTTCCTTGGGGAGGCTGGGGAGCCAGTGCATCCATCCAGACTTCAAATGGACCCACACTGACTGATGTGCATCTGCTCTGTTTCAGTAGCACTGTGTCATCTCTGTCTCACAACAATCCTTTAAAACAAATACAGCCCTACTCAATTTTCATAGAATATGTTTGTTTTCCTGGCATCTGGTTCAGTTATGAATATGTGTTTCGAGTGGAGGTGAGCAAACAGGGTGTCAGGAGAGCATCAAGTCCAATGGGAGGCAGGTGTGCAAATAATGACAACAGGTCTTCTCAGGAAGAAAGGCCCATGTGGGTGTGGGGCCTCTGAGCAGGGGAGGCAAGATGGGATTTGCTATATAAGAGATATGCTTGGACAAGTTCCCATAAGAAGCACGGGGAGCTCCTCCTTTGTGAACT
Organism: Cacajao melanocephalus; assembly: GCA_963573385.1. Taxonomy (NCBI): domain Eukaryota; kingdom Metazoa; phylum Chordata; class Mammalia; order Primates; family Pitheciidae; genus Cacajao; species Cacajao melanocephalus. The sequence goes on from CAUYLG010024706.1 coordinate 137,376, forward strand.
GAAGCCTCTCCCAAAAAGTTTGACTTTTTTAGCAAAAGAAATGCTTTTTCCTTGAAAAACAAAAGCTCAAGTACAGTTGTATTTCTCTCTCACTATTGCTCATTGTATAGCTCCAACCACCATGTTAATTTTTATTACTAGCCAAAATGTCTTTTACTTCACAGAGAAAAATGGTGGGTAGAGAAGTGGAAACTGTTTATCTTAGACAAAGATTTTAGCAGAATAGCAAAGGTCATAACCAACCTTCTGTAGCCACACATGTTCCCTTTATGCCTTCTGAAAGTGCAGAAATCAGCAGTCATGCATCTGACCCCAAGACACAGCCTCTCTAAAGCACATAAATAAGAAGAAATTGCATATAAACTTAAAATAATGTTTAGTAATCAATGTTTTGTCATTTGATAGTATTTAGATGTCATCTAAGTATATAGTACATTAATTAATTCAATTTAGTATCAGCCCCAAATTTTAAGTAATCTAAACAGCTAGAAAATTATCTTTCAGCTATAAAATATAATTGCTGTTGAAAAAAAAGGTTGTCACCATGACTGAATTTAGTTGAGCACGAATTTCCTTGTTTAATGATCCTTAACATTATATAACATTAAGTAATCACTTATTTGGTGAGTAAGCTTGTACGAGTTTAAGAAAGACGAACCGAATACAATGTATGCTTGTGTTATATACATCAATAAATAAGTAACATGGCTATTTTTTTCAGTCAAAATTATTATTACTATTATTATTTTGAGACAGAGTCTTGCTCTGTTACACAGGCTGGAGTGCAGTGGTGCCATCTCAGCTTGCTGTAACCTCCACCTCCCAGGTTCAAGGGATTCTCCTGCCTCAGCCACCCGAGTAGCTAGGATTACAGGTACGCACAACCACGCCCAGCTAATTTTTGTATTTTCAATAGATGTGCGGTTTTGCCATGTTGGCCAGGCTCGTCTCAAACTCCTGACCTCAGGTGATCTGCCCGCCTTGGCCTCCTAAAGTGCTGGGATTACAGGCATGAGCCACTGCACCTGGGCTGAATCAAAATTATTAAATTAGTCTTGTTTGCCAAAGATTAATCTTAATTATGTGAACTTGGTTTCTGAATTGGTATTTGAAATTCAATTTTCTTATTTTATGGCAATTTTAGAAATATTCGGTTTCTATGAGCAATTGCTGAGTTGTATGGTAGTTGCATGTTTAGTCTTTTAAGCAAGTGCCAAATTGTACACCAAAGTGGCTACAGTATTAATATTTTACCTTTTGCCAGCAGTGTATGAGTGATCCAGGTTCTGTGCATCCTCAGTGGCATTTGGGGCTGCCATTTTTTTTTTATTTTAGTCATTCTTATAGGTATCTAGTGATATTAAATGTGGCTTTAATTTGCATTTTCCTAATGGGTAATGATGATGAATATTCTTCCTGTACTTACTTGTCATCGGTATATCTTCTTTGGTGAAGTCACCTCTTCATGTCTTTTACTTGCTTTCTAATTGAATTTTTTGGATTTTTTTTTTTTTTTAACTATTGAGTTTTAAGAGTTCTTTATCTTTCCTATATGTTAGTTCTTTGGCAGGTATGTGATTTGCAAATATTTTCTCCTTATCTTTTCTTTCCATGACAGAGCCACTTGCAAAGTAAAAGTTTATTATTTTGATAAAGTACAATGTATCATTTTAGAGATCGTACTTTTAGTGTCAAATCTAAGAAACTTTTCATAGCCATAGGTCGTGAAGATTTTCTCCAATTTTTTTCTAAAAGTTTTGTAGTTTCATGTTTCAAGTTCATAATCCATTATGAATTGTTTTTTGCATAAAGTATGAGACTTAAAGAGTTTTTTAAATTTAATTAATTTATTTATTTATTACCTGTGAATGTCCAATTGCTCCCAGCACTATTTATTGAAAATGCTATCTTTCCTCCATCAGATTGCTTTTGCACCTTTGTAAAAATGATTTGGGAATACATGTGGGAGTGTGTTTCTCTGTGTGTTTCTATGTTGTCTATTCTGTTCCTTGGCTCTGTGTGTCTATCTCTCTGCCAGTAGCACACAATTTTGGTTACTGTAGCTACAGAGTAAGTCTTGAAATCAGATAGACTGCTTTGTCCTACTTCATTCTTCTTTTTCAAAACTGTTTCAGCTATTCTAGTTTCTTCCTGTGCCTTTCTGCATAATTTTAGAATAGTCTTGTCTTTATCTTCAAATACCTTGCTGAAATTTTAACAGGAATTGTGTTCATCTGCTTATCAATTTGGAGAGAATTGACACAGCAAACCAGAAACAGAAGGCACCTTCCTTAATCTAATCAATGATAACTATAAAAAGCCTATGGCAAATATTATACTTAATAGTGATAGATTGAAAGCCTTTCTCATGAGATAGGAACAGGTAAATATGCTTGTGAGTATCTTCCATTCCACCATATGTTCAAAGTTCTACCCAGTGTTAAAACGCAAGATAGAAAAATAAAAGGCATAAGGATTGGAAAGGAAGAAATAAAACTGTCAAAGATTCACAAATAACATGTTTTATAAAAAATCCAAACAAATCTATAAATAAATGACAAAAGGGATTTGTTTTTATAAGGAATTTAGAAAGACAATTACAAAAGTCAACTCTAGTACCATTAAAAAAAAAAAAAAGAATGAAAGTAAAAATATCTAGGGATACTTTTTAAATTGCTTTGGTGGGGGGGAAGAGGGGAAACAGCCTGAATACTTAGGAAGGAATCTAACAAGAGATGTAGAAATACTCTCGGTACAGAAAGCAAGATAATATCATTGAGAAAAATTCCAAAAATCCTAAACCAATTGGGAGACATGCTTTATTTGTGGATTTAAAGGTTCAGTTTTAAGGATGTCACTTCTCCCAAAATTGGTCTATAGATCTAATGCAATCCCAATAAACTTCCAGAAGATATTTTGAGGAAACTGACGAGATGGTTTTTAAAATCTTGTGTCAATTCAAAGGGCCAAGAATAGCCAGGGCATTTTTAAAAAAGAAAGGCAAGGAGGGACGACTGTTCTACCAGGTCTCAAGACTTTTTATAAAGCTACCGTAATTAGCGTAAGATGGCATTCATGCAAGAATAGACACACTAATAAAACAGAATGCAGAGTCAAGGACCAGATCCACACTTCTTTGATTTATGATCACGGTGACACTGCAGCAGAGTGGGGAGTATGTGTACTCTTCGGTCACTGCTGCCATGAATATGGTTCTGTACCTACTGGGTCTAATGGGTATCCGTATAGAACCAAAAGTGAAGCCGAAGTTCTATCTCACACCATACTCACATCAATTCCAGGTAGATTATAAGTCTAAATCTGAAAGATGAAACAACAAAGCATTTAATAGACAACAGAAATTGTCTTCATGATTGAGAATAGATGAAGCTTTCTCAAACAAGCCACAACAAGCCCTAACCACAAAGCAAAAGTGAGAAATTGGACTTCCTCAAACTTAAGAATCTCTGCTAATCAAAAGACTTCACTGAGAGTAAAAAGTCAATCTGTAGAGTAAGAGAAGACATTTGTAATACATATATCTAACAATGATCTTACATTTAGAATATCTAAATAGTTCCTTAAAATGATAGGAAAAACACAGATACTCAGTAAAAAGTAGTCAATGCCTGTAATCCGAGCACTTTGGGAGGCTGAGGTGCACAGATCACTTGAGGTCAGGAGTTCCAGATCAGCCTGGCCAACATGGTGAAACCGCATCTCTACTAGAAATAAAAAAATAAAAAAAATTGGGCATGGTGGCACATGCCTGTAATCCCAGCTACTCAGGAGGCTGAGGCAGGGGATCGCTTGAGCCCAGGAGGTAGAGGTTGCAGTGAGCTAAGATCACACCACTACACTCCAGCTTGGGTGACAGAGCAGGACTCCGGCCCCACCCCCACCGACAAAAAAGTAGGCAAATCCTTGAACAGACATTTTACTGAAAAAAAGCATATCCCCAAATCAAAACCATAATGAGATTCCATTTCACACCAGTCAGAATGGCAATTATTAAAAGTCAAAAAATAATAGGTGCTGACAAGGTTGTAGAGAAAAAGAATCGCTTATGCACTATTGGTGGGAGTATAAATTAGATCAACCATTGCGGAAGACAGTGTGGCAGTTCCTCAAAGATCTAAAGACAGAACTACCATTCGACCCAGCAATCCCATTACTGGGTATATACCCCAAGGAACACAAATTGTTCTATCATAAAGACAGTTGCATGTGAATGTTCACTGCAGCACTATTCACAATAGCAAAGGCATGGAATCAACCTAAATGCCCATCAGAGATAGACTGGATAAAGAAAATGTCGCACATATATATCATGGAATACTATGTCACCATAAAAAAGAACAAAGTCATGTCTTTTGCAGAAACATGATTGGCGCCCAAGGCCATTATCCTTCGCAAACTAACACAGGAACAAAAAACTAAATACTGCATGTCCTCACTTAAAAGTGGGAGCTAAAAGATGAGAACACATGGACGCATAAAGGGGAGCACTGCATGATGGGGCCTACTGGAGAGTTAAGGGTAGGAGGAGGGAAAGGATCAGAAACAACAACTAATAGGTACTAGGCTTAATACCTCGGTGATGAAATAATCTGTACAACAAACCCCCATGACACAAGTTTACCTATGTAACAAACCTACACGTGTACCCCTGAACTTAAAAAGTTAAAAGAATGAAAAAATTCTATCCCAAAATGGTTCACAAACATATGAGAAAGTGTTCCACTGTATCAGGCATATAAAAAATTAAAATCACAATGCAATATCCATATATATCCAACCCCAAATGACTAAACTGAGAAAGAAAGGAAAGCATAAAGTGTTAGCAAGAATGTGAAACCACTGGAAGTCTCAAACTCTGCTGATGGGAATGTAAATTCACACAACACGCTGAAAATCAGCTTGGCTGTGTCTACTAATGCTATATATATATACACACATTCCCTATGTCCCAGCAACTTTACACCTTGGTATATAACCATATAAATGCATGTGTGTATTAAAAGACATGCGAAAAGATGTTCGTAGCACTATTAGTTATAATGGCCCCAAATTAGAAAACTCAAATGTCCATTTAAAGGCAAATGAGTTGTGATATATTCTCACAATGCACTATTATCCAACAATAAATATCAAGCAAGAGAAGCCATACACAAACCAGTACCTACTGTATGATTCCATTTATGTGACACTCAAAAACAGGCAAAACTAATCTATGATGTTAAATCCCAAAATCGTGGTTTACTTTTGGAGGCAGGGGCAGAAGAGAATCTTTTGCAATGCCGGAAGTGTACTATATTTGATCCGGATGGTCAAGATATATGTATGTAAAAATGTATGAAGCGCTGATAAATAATTGATAAGCTGGACTTTATTAAAATTAAAAACTTTGTTCTGTGAAAGACAACATCAGGAAAATAAGACAAGCCATAGGCTCAGAGAAAATGTTGGCAAAAGGCTTATTTGATAAAGGACTGTTACTCAAAATGTACAAAGAACTCTTAAAACTCACCAATTTTCTGTTATAAGGACACATGCACACATATGTTCATTGCAGCACTGTTTACAATAGCAAAGACTTGGAACCAACCCAAATGCCCATCAACTATAGGGAAAATGTGGCACATATACACCATCGAATACTATGCAACCATAAAAAACAATGAGTTCGTATCCTTTGTAGGTACATGGATGAACCTGGAAACCATCATTCTCAGCAAACTGATACAAGAACAGAAAATCAAACACCATATGTTCTCACTCATAGGCGGGTGTTGAACAATGAAAACACATGGACACAGGGAGGGGATCATCACACACTGGGGTCTGCGTGGGGGACAAGGGGAGGGACAGTAGGGGGTCAGGAGTTGGGGATGGATAACATGGCGAGAAATGCCAGATATAGGTGATGGGGAAGAAGGCAGCAAACCACATTGCATTGTATGTACCTATGCAACAATCCTGCATGTTCTTCACATGTACCCCAAACCTAAAACGCAATAAAATATATATATACATATTCTTAAAACTCACAAATTTGAAAACAATTTGATTAAAAAATGGGCAAAAAACCTGAATGACATTACACCAAACAGATATACAGATGGAAAATTAGCATACTAAAAGATGGTCAACATAATGTATACTTAGGGAACTAAAAATTAATTTTTATTTTTTTAGATAGAGTCTCACTTTGTCATCCAGGCTGGAGTACAGTGTCACAATCTCGGTTCACTGCAAACTTTGCCTCCAGGGTTCAAGAGATTCTCCTGCCTCAGCCTCCCGGGTCGCTGGAATTACAGAGGTGTGCCACTATACCTGTATTTTTAAAAATACCACAAAAAAAATGCGTATTTTTAATAGATACGGGTTTTTGCCATGTTGGCCAGGCTGGTCTGGAAGTCCCGACCTCAGGTGATCCACCCGCCTCGGCCTCCCAAAGTGCCGGGAATACAGGTGTGAGCTGCCAGGCCTGGCTCAGGAACTGAAAATTAAAGCAACAACGAGGTACCACTCCTCCCCTATTAGCATGGCCAAAACCTGGCACAATGGCAACACCAAATGCTGGCAAGGATGTGGAACAACAGGAACTCTTGTTCATTGCTAGTAGGAAGGCAAAATGGTACAGCCACTTTGGAAAAGAGTTTGGCAATTTCTTAGAAAACTAAATATACTCTTATACGACCCAGCAATCACCTAGCAATTATATTCCTTGGTATTTACCCAAATGATTCAAAAACTTATGTGCACCCAAAAACCTGCACACAGATGTTTATAGTGGCTTTATTCATAATCACCCAAACTCGGAAACAACCAATACATCCTTCAATAGGTGAATGAATAAACGGTGGTGCATCCAGACAAGGGAATAATATTCAACATTAAAAGAAAATAAGCTATCAAGCCATGAAAAGACATGGAGGAACCTTCAATGCATAGTACCAAGTGAAAGAATCGAATCTAAAAGGGGTAAACACTGTAGGATTCCAACTATATAACACTGTGGAAAAGGCAAAAATGTGCAGAGGATGTTTAGGGCAGTGAAACTCCTCTGTGTGATACTATATTAGTGGATATAGATCATGATACATTTGTCAAAACCCATTCATCAAGAGTGAGGCTAATGTCAACTGTGGACTTTGAGTGATAATGGTGAGTCAATGTAGGTTCATCAGGTGTAAAAAATGTACCACTCTGGTGCTGGGTGTTGGTATTGGGGAGATTTTGCATGTGGGAGGGTAAGGGGTATGTGGGAATTCTCTATACTTTCCATTTTATATAGTTGTGAACCTAAAATTGCTTTAAAAAAATAAGATCTATTGAAGTGACAAAAAAATTAAGCTCCAAAAAACATTTAACAAAACTCTGCTCATAAGATTTGTGCATTCTTGTGCATATCACAATGGAAGTTTAACAAAGAAATAAAAACCATAATGATATCCTACGTAACCCACTCACTTGATTGGCTAAAACTAAAGACTAGCAATACAAAATGTTGGCAAAGACATAGAACCCTCATGTCCACTTATGAAGAACTGGTTTTTTGTTTGTTTTCGTTGTTGTTAGTCTCTTTGTTGGAGATGGAGGTCTCACCTTGTTGCCCATGTGGAATGCAGTGGCTATTTACAGGTAAAATCCCACTGTATTACTTTGTTTTCACACATTAATTACCAAACTGAGTAATTATAAAGAAAGGAAGTTTCATTGACTCACAGTTACGCATGGCAGGGGAGACCTCAGGAAATTTACAATCGTGGCGAAGGCAAAGGAGAAGCAAGTATCTTCTTCACTAGGCAGCAGGAGAGAGCAAGAGATTGAAGGAGAAACTGCCAAACACTTACGAAACCATCAGGTCTTGTGAGAACTCACTATCATGAGAACAACAGGGAGAAGCCAGCCTCATGATCCAATCACCTCCCACCACATCCCTCCCTTGACAGGTGAGGATTACAATTCAAGATGAGATTTGGGTGCGGACACATAGCCAAACCATATCACTCACTACTGACCAGCATGGGAGTTTTGATCTACTCTGTTTTTAACTTGGGCTGGTTCACTCACTTCAAGCAACCTGTTGGTTCCGCATTGCTGGAAGGTCACCATATTGATGCCAAACTTAGTGTGGGCACCCTGTCAGCATAGTGCACTGTAGTTCCCGAATTCCTAAACTCAAGTGATCCTCATGCCTCAGCCTCATGAGTAACTGGGACTACAGGCAGGCACCTCCACACCTGGCTGAAGAACTGTTAAGCAGGATGTACTAAAGCTGAACTTATGCTATTACCCAGCATGTGCTACAGACCCTAGGTCTATACCCAGCAGAAATGCTAATGTATTCACCAAAAGATATATAAAAGAAGGCTCATAGCACTCCTATTCATAACAGCCCCAAACTGGGAAGAACTCAAATGTCCATCAAAGTTAAAATGGATTTTCTAAACTGTTGGTTTTGTCATACACTGGAATACTATACAGAAGTAAAAATGGGCAAACTATGACTGAACACGATCACATGAATGGATCTCACAAATATAATGTTGAGTAAAAGAAGCCACAGGCCAAAAAAGGACTATAATTTATCTAAAATTCCAAAATAACAAAACTTACCTATAGAGATAGAAGTGAGGATAGTGGTTACCTCTGAGGCAGGATTGGTAATGATGAGGAGGGGCATTAGAGTTCTGGAAGCTGACATATTCTATATCTTGATCCTGGGTATCAGTTACAGAGATGCAGGTATCTATAAAAATGCAGTGATCTGTACACATAAGTCAGGCATACTATATGAGGCTTTACTTTAATAAAATTGTGTAAGAATATTGGGATCTAGTAAAATTCCATATGCATTTGCCCTGGCTAGAGTCAATAACAACATCTGGCACCCAGGTGAATAAAATGAAGAAAGGGAAACAAGATTTTAAATATGCATGCATCTTTTTAAGTAAAAAGTGGAAAGATAAAATCAGTGTTTTAAAATTTCTATTGCAGGTAAGAGAGGTACAGGTATTATATTTTTTAAAATCATGAGGTCATTCTGAGTTCATTATTATTTACTGTGAAAAGTAATAGCAAAACAGAAGCATTTACTAAAGGAGATAGTCTCAGATTTACTATGGTTCAACTCACTATTTTGGAAGCTGTACTTCAGGTACCCATAAGCCCTTACGTTTTTCACTTTTCATACTGTATTCAATACATTGCATGAGATTGTCAACATTTTAGTATAAAATAGGCTTTGTGTTCAATGATTTTGTCCAACTTTACATAATGCAAGTGTTCTGAGCACGTTTAAGGTGGGCTGAGCCAGGATATTTGGTAGATTAGGTATATTCAATGCATTTTTAAATTAATGTTTACATAGTATTTCCACCTTACAATAGGTTTATTGGGAGGTAACCTCACCATAAGTCAAAGAACATCTGTGTTAAAACATAAAATAAAGAACAAAGGAGTCTTCCCAGGAAATTATAAACTGTCTGACCTGAACAGAAGCATTGGAAAGAAAAAAAATCATAAGCATTAGAAAGAATTTCCATATAATTACATGAATGACCACATGACCAAAATTTGATATTAACAGGGGATAATTTTTGAGTCTTTTATTAAAAGATTCCTAAAATTCTTTCATTTCCTAAATACTCTCTATGCCTAAAAATCATTTCTCCCCCTCACACAGACTCCCATCTGTTTCAAGACCGAATAAATATGTCAGCACAGCAGTTCATTTTCTGAATTTGGTAAACACTGCAAAATTAGTTTCAAAGCATAAGGCAGGTATTTAGCAAATGTTTGGGGTTTTTTCCCTCCAAAAACAATTATACACCAAAAAGGAAACTAGAAATTTTCAAATTGCTTCAGTATAATGTTCTTCTTATTTGACAGAATGGAAGTCCTGATTTTAGCCATTAGAAAAGTATGTTCCTCAGCAAAACAACCAAATAATTTTGTTTTAATACAGATGTGCTAAATAATTTTAAGGAAAGTCATTTTCATTTTTTTTGAGACAGAGCCTTGCTTTGTCACCCAGGCTAGAGTGCAGTGGCACAATCTTGGCTCACTGCAGCCTCGACTTCCCGAGCTCAAGCAATCCTCCTACCTCAGCCTCCTGAGTAGTTGGGACTACAGGTACACATGCCACCATGCTCAGCTAATTTTTGTGTTTTTAGTAGAGATGAGGTTTTGCCATGTTGCCCAGGTTAGTCTTGAATTCCTGGACTCAAGCAATCCACACACCATGGCGTCCCAAAGGGTTGGGATTACAATTGGAAAAGTCATTTTTAAATAAGGGTATTCTGACAATGGTTTATTTAAAGGGAAAAAGAGAATGGAACTACCAAGTGATCTTACGTTAGAACCTTAACGTCCCACAGGGGAAGAGAGGAAATGCTGTGATTTCTGCCTCTAACAAGCAAAACTGTAGAAGCCAAAACAGTGGGAGGCAGAAGAGGTTTTGTGGAAATGATCAGTTGTGAGTTCACAGCAGTTTGTTTTGTTACCATGTTTCATAAGTTACATGTTTACAGATATTACTTCAAATGTTCCCAATGTTCTATTTTTTTAATCTAAAATAACTCAGTATGGGCACAATTACCTGATTAAAATCAGTTTACAAGGTGAGGAGGAAGCAGCCCTTTAAAGCTTGACTCACATTGTCTTTTGCAGATCGGGAAATGAGAAGTCAAGACAAGAAGTAACTCTGTTAAGATTACACAATTTGGGGCAAAATGACAGCCAGAGTAATTTCTCTCACAGGTGCAAAGCTTTCCCCCCAAATCAAACCTCCCTCTACAATCAGATTTACACACTTTTATACTTGTTTGGGAGAAATACAGATTTTCAGGGCACTCAAGAGGCTCATGTTCAAAGATGCAAGTGTCAGAGAAAGAAGGAAGAGAACATTCTGTGAACTTAGTATTTACTGGGCTTCGAGTCTACTTGTGGGTTCCATGGCTCATGATTCATCGAAAACTGAACTTGGAGGTCCAGGAATAAGACAAATGCTGGCTGCAGGCTTTAGAGGTGCTGACAGCTGAGAGTTGCCTAGAAAAAGCCAACATAACGGAGTTCTAGATGCAAAAGTGACTGCTTATAAACAGCATCTGCACTTTTTATTTTTAATTTTTGTGTGTGTATGTTTAGCATGAAAGAATTTTCTTTTTTTTAAAGTTTAAGGGTACATGTGCAGGTCTGTTATACAGGTAAACTACTCATGTCATGGGGGTTTGTTGTACAGATTATTTCAGCACAGATATTAAGCTTAGTACCCATTAGTCATTTTTTCTTATCCTCTTCCTCCTCCTACCCTCCACACTCCAAAAGTCCCCAGTGTGTGCTGTTCCCCTCTGTGTGTCCATATGTTCTCATTTTTTAGCTCCCACTTATGAGAACATGTGGTATTTGGTTTTCTGTTTCTGTTAGTTTGCTAAGAATACTGGCCTCCAGCTCCATCCATGTTCCTGCAAAGGACATGATCTTGTTCTGTTTTATGGCAGTGTAGCAGTCCATCATGTATATGTACCACATTTTCTTTATCCAATCTATAATTGATGGGCATTTAGGTTGATTCCATGACTTTGCTATTGTGAACAGTGCTGCAATGAACATACACTTCCCTGTGTCTTTATGATAGAATGATTTCTTTTCCTTTGGATATATATTTAGTAATGGAATTGCAGGGTCAAATGGTAGTTCTGTTTTAGGTCTTTGAGGAATCACCACACTGCTTTCCACGATGGTTGAACTAATTCCCACCAATAGTGTATAAGGCTTTCTTTTTCTGCACAAGCTTACCAGCACCTTGTTTTTTACTTTTTAGTAATAGTCATTCTGGCTGTTGTGAGATGGTATCTCATGGTGGTTTTAATGTGCATTCCTCTAATAATAAATCATGTTGAGCTTTTTTCATATGATTTTTGGCCACATGCCTATTTTCTTTTAAAAAGTACCTGTTCATGTCTTTTGCCCACTTTTTAATGGAGTTGTTTTTTCCTTGTAAATTTGTGTAAGTTACTTATATGTTGGGTATTAGACTTTGTCATGTGCACAGTTTGCAAAAATTTCTCCCGTTACATAGGTTGTCTGTTTACTTTGTTGATAGTTTCTTTGGTTTTGCAGAAGCTCTTTGGTTTAATTAGATCCCATTTGTCAGCTTTTGCTTATGTTGCAATTGCTTTTGGCATCTTCATCATGAAATCTTTGCCCATTCCTGTGTCCAGAATGGTATTGCCCAGGTTGTCTTCAACATGTTTTACAGTTTGGGTTTTACATTTAAGTCTTTCATCCATCTTGTGTTAATTTTCATATACGGTGTAAGCAAGGGGTCCAGTTTCAGTCTTGCACATATGACTGGCCACTTATTCCAGCACCATTTATTTAATAGGGAGTCCTTTTCCCATTACTTGTTTTTATAAGCTTTATCAAAGATCAGATAGTTGTAGGTGTGTGGCCTTATTTTGGGGCTCTCTATTCTGTTTCATTGGTCTGTGTCTGTTTTTGTACCAATACCATGATGTTTTGGTTACTGTAGCCCTGTAGTATAGTTTGAAGTCAAGTACCATGACGCCTCCAGTTTTGTTCTTTTTGCTTAGAATTGCCTTGGCTATCGGGGCTTTTTTTAGGTTCCACATGTATTTTAAAATAGTTTCTTCTATTTCTGTGAAGTATGTCATCGGTAGTTTGATAAGAATAGCACTGAATCTATCAATTGCTTTCGGCAGTATGACCATTTCATGATATTGAGTCTTCCTCTCTATGCCCATGGAATGTTTTTCCATTTGTTTGAGTTATCTCTGATTTCTTTGAGCAGTGTTTTGCAGCTCTCTTTGTAGAGGTCTTTCACCTCCCTGGTTAGCTGTATTCCTAGGTAGTTTTGTGTGTGTGTGTGTGTGTGTGTGTGTGTGTGTGTATGGCAATTGTCAATGGGATTGCATTCCTGATTTGGTTCTTGGCTTGATTATCATTGGTGTACAGGAATGCTAGTGATTTTTTTACATTGATTTCGGATCCTGAGACTTTGCTGAAGTTGTTCATCAGTTTAAGGTGCTTTGGGGTCAAGACTATAGGGTTTTCTAGGTGTAGGATTATGCCATCTGCAAACAGGGATAGTTTAACTTACTGTCTTCCTATTTGGATGTCCTTATTTCTTTCTCCTGCCTGATTGCCCTGGCACGACATCCAATACTATGCTAAGTAAGAGTGGTGAGAGAGGGCATCCTTAGCTTATGCGAGTTTTCAAGGGGAGTGGTTCCAGCTTTTGCCCGTTCAGTATGATGTTGGCTGTGGGTTTTTCATAGATGGCTTTTATTTTGAGGTATGTTCCTTCAATACCTAGTTGATTGAGAGTTTTTAATATAGCACTGAATTTTATTCAAAGCCTTTTCTGAGTCTATTGAAATAATTATGTGGTTTTTGTCTTTAGATCTGTTTATGTGGTGAGTCACATTTATTGATTTGTACATGTTGAATCAACCTTGCATCCCAGGGATAAAGTCTACTTGATCATGGTGGAATCACTTTGATGTGTTGCTCGATTTGGTTTGCCAGTATTTCGTTGAGGATTTTTGCACCAATGTTCATCACGGATATTAACCTGAAGCTTTTTTTTGTGTGTGTCTCTGCCAGGTTTTGGTATCAGGATAAAGTTGGCCTCATAGAATGAGTTAGGAGGAGTTTGAAACAATTTCAGTAGGAATGGTACCAGCTCTTCTTTGTACACCTGGTAGAATTTGACTGTGACTATGTGTGGTCTTGAGATTCTTTTGGTTGCTATACTATTTATTACTGTCTCAATTTCAAAGCTCATTAATAGTCTGTTCAGGGATTCAATTTCTTCATGGCTTAGTCTTGGAGGGTGTATGTGTCTAGGAATATATCCATTTCTTACAGATGTTCCAGTTTATGAGCAGCTGTACTTTTAAAATTATGCTGGGAACAAAGGCTTCCATCGCTTTTCCATCTTTCACTAGCATCCTACGTGTTTGTCATCAATTCAATACACTTTATGATTTTGTGCCAAGATTGACAAATACTCGGTTGTGCTATTATCCTAGTAATGCTAGATTATTCTTTCATATAGTGAATGTTTCAACATAAAAAAATACATCAGGATTAGTTTATTTTATTAATTTGGAATGGAACATAAACTATGAGCATTAGTAGTTTAAACCGTGGTAATAATGAAGAACCCAGAAATTGATAGATCAGTCCAATTCTAAATCAGCTACTCCCAAATGAAAACATGAGATGTTTATTCTATGTAGCTCTTTTCATAAAAACATCTGGGCAAGTTATCACATAATTTTATTTTGAGACAAAGTCTAGCTCTGTTGCCCAAGCTGGAGTTCAGTGACACGATCTCCGCTCATTGCAACCTCCACCTCCCAGATTCAAGAGATTCTTGTGCCGCAGCCTCCTGAATAGCTGGGATTGTAGGCATGTGCCACCAAACCTGACTAATTTTTGTATTTTTAGTAAAGACGGGGTTTCACCGTGTTGCCCAGCCTGGTCTCAAACTCCTGGCCTCAAGCCATCCACCCACCTCAGCCTCCCAAAGTGCTGGGATTACAGGTGTGACCCACTGTGCCCTGCCAGCAAGTATCTCATAAAAAATTTTAACATCATTGTCTTAAATGAGTTTATATTCATTCAATAAATTTTTATCATTGTAGGAAAAAAAGGGCTATTGCCCCTTAAAGAGCGTACAGTAATTTGTATACAAAAACTGTCCTTCAAAACACCCAGAAAGTGATTTTGACTGTTTCAGCTAATAAAATCTTACAGCCTACATTTGCTATGAAGTTATCTGTAGCACTGCAATAGTGAAAGAGGGAAGAGTCTAATTATCCTAAATGTGGGAATTAACTATGTTTTTGTGCATTCATACAATACAAAGTAATGCAGCTTTTTTTTTTTTTTTTTTTTTTTTTCCTGAGATGAAGTCTCGCTCTGTCATCCAGGCTGAAGTGCAATGGTGCAATCTTGGCTCACTGCAACTTCCGCCTCCTAGGTTCAAGTGGTTCTCCTGCCTCAGCCTCCCCAGTAGGTAGGATTACAGACACCTGTCACCACGCCCAGCTAATTTTTTTGTATTTTTAGTAGAGATGGTGTTTCACTAGGTTGGCCAGACTGGTCTCAAACTCCTGACCTCAGGTGTTCCACCCACCTCGGCCTCCAAAAGTGCTGGGATTATGGGGATGAAGCTTTTAAGATGAATGAGGTAGATCCAAAGAACTGATGTTGAAAAGCCTCCTAGGTTGTCAAATGAAAAAGCAATGTACAGAACATTCATGCTTTAGAAAAACAAGGGAAACACATACACATACGGACATACATAAATAGGTATATATGTAGCTGAATGTGCAAATCTGCACCCAGTCACGGTTGCCTCTGGAGAGGGCAGCTGAGGGACAGATACACTTTTCACTGTATTTACCTACTCGTAGCACTTCAATTTTACCGTGCAAAATTCACACATTTAAAAAATCGATTAAAAACTAAAAAAAAAAAAAAGTAGGTAGATACTTAAAATGGG
The DNA here is from genome assembly GCA_963573385.1 of Cacajao melanocephalus. Classification (NCBI taxonomy): domain Eukaryota; kingdom Metazoa; phylum Chordata; class Mammalia; order Primates; family Pitheciidae; genus Cacajao; species Cacajao melanocephalus. Next base: position 152,923 of record CAUYLG010024706.1, read on the forward strand.
ACCTCAACCTCTCAGGTTCTTAATTTCAGATAATATTGAAAAAGCACTGGCCATGCACGGGGCATGGGGGAGCATAACAGTAATCCCAGCATGTTGGGAGGCCGAGGTAGGTGAATCACCTGAGGTCAGTAGTTCGAGACCAGTCTGGCCAACATGGTGAAACCCCATCTCTACTAAAAATGCAAAAATTAGCCAGGTGTGGTGGTGGGTGCCTGTAATCCCAGCTACTCAGGAGGCTGCGGTAGGGGAATCACTTGAATCCAGGAGGCAGAGGTTGCAGTGAGCCGAGATTGCACCATTGCACTCCAGCCTGGGCAACAGAGCAAGATCCTGTCTCAAAATAAATTAAATAAATAAATAAAAGAAAAAGTACTATGTAGCATAAACTTTTCTTGAAGATTTCTGGTTTCATCTTGACACACAATCTGAGATCTAGAAGAAGTCTTGGTCGACGAGCACTGTATCATTAACAAAATATTCTAAAAATAATGAGAGCCTTTCTTCCTTTTATAACTCAGAAGATGCTGGTGTGATCAAGAGAGCAGGCAGCCTGCCTGCCCACCCACTCATGGCTCCTCCCAGCACTTTACAGCAGCCTCCGATGCTGCAGCTCCACTAATGAGACACGGAAATGTCGCCTGACATTTTATGGAACAAAAGGGATGGGTCACACTAGGGGCCACACAGCAGGACTTAACCCCGCATGGGACAATCTGCTCTTCCCAGCTGTTGTCTCCTGGCAGCTCATATCCCATCTTCGGTTTTCTTCCATGAGGCCTGGCATTTTGCTGCCAACGTTAGCAACTCTTTTAGTGCCCACTGCACCTGCTGATCCCCCAGCCATGTGAAAGGCAGGTGTGAGCCCCGCAGTGACCATCTACTGTGGAGACTCCCTGCGACTGCTTCAGGTAGCAGCCTGAGCAGGGCAGGGACTCCTGTGGAACACCGGTGGATGCAAATGCAACCACATCTCACCCTCTGCTAAGACTCACATTTTCTTCCTGATTTTTATGTGTTTGAAATCAGGATTATCTTACCACCTCCGTTGTGCAGGTAGTGATTGTAATAGTGCGGACATTGCCTATTGGTGACATAGGTGCTGTCCAAAACACAGCACTGAAACCTGCGTGGTGAGTGTCAGAGGCCAGGAGAAACACTCAGCCATCATTTTAACCCCTAGGAACCAGAGAGTTGTAGGTTTGGGGTGAACCAGGTAGAGTTAGCACATTCCTATAACAGGTGTCAAAAGTAGGCTCGATTGGCGTAATTATAAAGCTGGTTTACAGTACCAGTGACGTTTAGGTTTTATGAATTCTTTTAAGGAGTGCTCTGACATCACACTTGTATTGGCACAGAGAATAACACTGGGTGAAAAAACCAGAGACATCAACCACTGAGTCAGCAAGTGATTCAGAAAAGCAAAACCCGAAGTTTTAGGAAAACCAAACATGCATTTCTAGATACTTTCTACAGATGCATAAGTGAAAGTGTCTGCGTCTAGCAAAGTCCCAAGGAGCTCCTCAATGGGATACAAAGTAAAATGTCCAAACAACAAGAAAGCATTCTGTTTTATTCTTTTCTTTTTTGGAGATAGGGTCTAGCTCTGTTGCCCAGGCTATAGTGCAATTCTGTAATCGTAAGTCACTTCAGCCTCTGCCTCCTGGGCTGAAGTTATCCTCCCATCTCAGCCTCCCAAGTAGCTGGGGCTACAGGCTCACACCACCACACTCAGCTAATTTTTGTAGACACAGGGTCTCCCCATGTTGCCCAGGGTGGTCTTGAACTCCTAGACCCAAGTGATCCTCGTGCCTCAGCCTCTCCAAGTGTTGGGATTACAGGCATGAGCCACTGCACCTGGCCATTGCGTCTATTTAAATGCAAGAAGTTTTCTTCCTTTCTTAGTAGAACGTAAAAATAATAGTGTGTATTATAAATAATAGCATATTTTAATCATGTATGTTTAATGATGTATTTTTGGGTGCCTTGAATATTAAAAAATTAGGAAAGTATTTCCTTGGAGGCAGGTACTTGTTCTGGTTCATCCTTTCATACTACAACTTCAATTACAAATTCTATTTAAACTTCTGTCAGTGATACAGGTACAGAAGAATTCTACTTACAGTGTAAAGAAAGAACTGGGCAAAATAATTTTTAAATTTACAACTTTTAACAAATCAAATTCTTAAAGACTTCAGACAAATGGATCAATAAACAAGGTATCACATATACTCCCAAACTAAGGCAAAGTTTTCTCCCAAAACTATCCCTTAGAGACACTCACCTTATATTTGAGGCATTACAGTGTTTCACGATGTACTAAATGCTGTCTGTAATCTGAAAAGAATACAAGTTATTGTTTTACGGAAACATATTAGTAGCCTTAAACAACCTTAAGCAATGCTAACATTGCCGCTGTCAGGATAAGTTGTAAAGGAGGCTCATCAGCACTCACGGTCTCTAGGATTATAAAGCTACAATTACAAGTATTTGGTGTCACTGGAAACCAGCCTATTAAAAAGCGAAAGCAATGCTCTGTGGATTCTGAAAACGAGCTGCTCTGGTGCTACCTACGCACAGGCATGCTTGTGGCTTGAGATAAATGTCCGTCAACAGCAGCATACATAGACCCCAAAACTGCAGCATCCCAAACTACTTAGAAAAAACATCATCTGCTCTTAACGTATTAGAGGATGCCCAAGGGGGCACCAAGGTCAAATATGAAGTCTGAGTGACATTCCTGAAATGTGAATCTGAAGAAGGGAAGCCCATATCCTGGTTAATAGATTAACAAATCTGAAACACCTGTAACGAATAAAGGTGTATATTTTATCCTTCCATCTACAATCCTCAAAGTTATATCTGTAAGTTGGGTGAAAAGGTTTATGGGATCTTCACATTGGAAGGTAAGGCATTGCCTGTCTATTTGACTACCCTATAGACATACTAAAGCTATAAACACTGCCATGAAACAACTTTTTAAGAAGTGACTACCCTAACCATCTGAATAAAATATCATTAAAACACAAGATGGCCAGGCACGGTGGCTCATGCCTGTAATCCCAGCACTTTGGAAGGCCGAGGTGGGCGGATCACCTGAGGTTGGGAGTTTGAGACTAGCCTGACCAACATGGTGCAACCCTGTCTCTACTAAAAATACAAACTAGACGGGCGTGGTGGCGCACACCTGTAATCCCAGCTACTCGGGAGGCTGAGGCAGGAGAACCGCTTGAACCTGGGAGGCAGGGGTTGCAGTGAGCTGAGATCACGCCATTGCACTCCAGCCTGGGCCACAAGAGCAAAACTCCATCTGGAAAAAAATGTCCACAAGATCACTTTCTCACAGGTGATTTTTGATACCAATTCACTGATTTAGAGGCAGTTACCATCCGGCTATGTGAGATCTAGTATGCATTCATTCAAATGTCTTTTATTAGAATGTTAAGATTCCCCCACAAAAAATGAAGTTCATATTCCTCAAACCTTTTAGAAAAATAAAACTTTCAGGTGATCCTCTCACCTCAGCTTCCTAAAAAGCTGAGACTACAAGTATGAGTTATTGCACCCAGCCACAAAACTAAAACTTTTTAACAAATGTAAACCATATTGAGGTAGTTGAATATACACCAAGAGAAAGGTGTCGATGGTGGAGAATTTGATCACAAATTAACTCAACCCTTTCTGAAGATTAATTTGACTGTGTAAAATGAAGAGGCAGGTAAGTGTTTATGCCCTGTGACCCCGTAATTCTACTTCTAGGTTTCAGCAACTGAATAGTGGAATAATTACATCATTATTATACTCCATTCAATGAGTTATGCAGCTATCTTTAAATGGCAAATATTAAAACTACATTTAAGTTCTTTGTAATGCATATAAGACTGGAGAATATTTTAAAGTAGCTACTATATGATGTGGCAAAAATTACAAGTGAGTCTTTTCCAAAACTTTTGACAATATGGCCTTGGCACTACTTTTATAGTAAAAGAAAAAAGGTTTCACCTTCCAATCCTGGGTGTATAAGCATAGAAAAAAATATAAGATAAACACTACAGTTTTTTTGTGTGTTATTGAGACAGGGTCTCACTCTGGCTCAGGCTAGAGTACAGCGGCAAGCATAGCTCACTGCAGCCTCAAACTCCTGGGTACAAGTGATCCTCCAGCTTTGGCCACCTGAGTAGCGGCTACAGGTGTGCGTCACCACATCTGGCTTAAATTATTTTTGTAGAGATGGGAGTCTTGTTATGCTGTCCAGGCTGGTCTTGAACTCCTGGCTTTAAGAAATCCTCCTCCCTCAGCCTCCTAAAGTACTGTGATTACAGGTGTATGTCACTGTATGGGGCCCCATACTACAATGCTATCATGTTATTGATTGGGTTTGGAGGGGAAGACAACTTTGTATCTTTTAAATTGTTTGAACTCTTAATAGAAACTTTTTTCTTTAAATGACAGAATTTAAAGCATTTAAAGCACTCATAAAATACCATCACAAATTGGTGATTCGGCCCATACGAGTTAAAAAATACTTAGTATCTCCCATCTACCATAGTAAGTGCCCAAAACACAGCAGTAGCTTTTGCTCAGTCTGTTCTGGACTCCAGGCAGTCTGTCTTGCTGGTAGACATGGGGATCGCTGTTTGTGTAGCAACATGGGGCACATCCCAGCAAGGCCACAGACATGTGAGCAGAAAACTAATAACCACGCTAGTAGTCTGAGTAAAACACCAAAACAAAGCCAATCTTTGTATTCTTATTTATAAAAAAAACTATTTTGGTGGTTAAATCCACTTTTCCTTCTAAGTAGCTTTTTGGGTCATTTCCAAAATTATCCATAAAAAGCCCTTTCTCCCAACAGAAAGGAAAGCATTTTACACGAAAACATTGATGGGCTCTGGGGTCTCAAGACGTGCACCAGATACTAAGTGTTCAGATAGAAGGGGCGACTCTAATTCTAGTCTTGGGGTACAAAGATGTCAGTGAGTAAGAATCATCCAAAGAAGCTGAAGCATTCATTGTTTTTTCACTCTTATTTGAGGTCTCTGAGAGGTACGTTTACAGATTCGATAAGATTCAAGGAAGCTGTGTGGAACAAACTCCTCCAAAGGATCTCAAATACATAGTCATCCTAGGATCCCCGGGAGGAAACGCGGGGAGACTAGGGTCTAGGGGTCAAAGGTTGCTCGAGTTGCTTCTTATCTCATGAAAGGGAAGAATTGCTTGTTCCTTTAAGATAACTAAGTTAAGCAAATTTAAGAACTATTTTTTAAACTATAAACAGTAAGCAATTGTTTTAAAACTCAATTATCTACCCAAATATTCATAGCAGCATTATTCATAATAGCTTAAAAAGTGAGAAAAAAAAAAACCCTAAATGTCCCTCAATGGATGAATAAAGAAAATATGGTATTATCCATACAATGCAATGCAATATTACTTAGCAATAAAAAAAGAAGTACTGATATATGCTAAAACATGGATGAACCTTGAAAATGGACTGGTAATACCAGAAGCCAGTACAACACTGCATTCCAGTTATATAAAATGCCCAGAAGAGGCGAACCCAGGGACACACATGCGTTAGTGGTTGCCTAGGGTGGGAAGGGTTTATATAACATGGTTTCTTTCTGGGATGTTGAAATGGCCTAAGATTATACTGATGGTTGCAAAACTCTTTAATATATTGAAAACCATGGAACTATAAATGAATTTTATGGTATGTAAACTATATCTCAATAAACTCTCAGAAAAACAATGTTACTAGCTGTCTGGTTTTAAAAAATAAAATCTTCCTGCCTCTCAAGAGTAGCTGAAAAGAAAAATAAAATCTACAAACTTAAGACTAATTACATTTAGTGGAGGAAAGAGCCATAATAATGTAACTATTAAACAATTCGCTTACCTAAAAGTTCTCCAGCTGAGTTACAAAGATGATAATCCAGTCATGCCTTCAAAATAATTCACACTTTGACCTAACAGTTCAAAACTGCAAAAGCATAGCATTATATTATTAAGCATGTAACATAAACGCCTTTTAATCCTTGATAGCTGTTATCTAATATTTCCATGATTAATCTGTGAAATGGGAAGTCTCACTTCCTAGTGACTTTACATATAGTACATTCTGAGGTCACTGGAAAAAAGTTAACCTGTACGTATCTATATGGTCATGGCATCAGAAATATTTTTTTAAATGACAGGATTTGAAGTATTTTCTAAACATATTCATGTCCTTACCATAAAATACAATCACAAATTGGTGATTTGGCCTAACTTTAATTTAAAAAGTTAACCTGGATATATCTATATGGTAACTGCATCAGAGGGTTTAGAGTAGCTCTTCTGAAGGCTCAACCCAGGAATATCTTTAAAAAAAAAAGGTTACAAGAAAGTGCTCTTTACAAAACTGCATTGGTCTAAATTAGTCTGACTAGTGGGCTCCAGCGGGATTCAAATAACCAGTGGCACCTGGCACTTAATGAGTGACGCTAAAGGGGCATAGCCCAGAAACCTGTATATTAGACAATCTCCTTAGATGCTGACATTGCCAGATCAGGGAATTGTGTTCCTGGGAATTACACTTAGCTCACTAACAGGAGGGCAATCAAAATAAGGAAGGGGCTACCCTTCACTGGTCATAACCTCTTTAAATTCTAAATTTCCCACAGATCTAGCATCTTACAGAAAAACTCCAAGTGGTAATTGTTGAAGCAGTGTCAAAATATCTTAACCATGATGAACCCGAGATTAATACACCAAATGTGTTTTATCTTCTGCTGGGATAGTAAAAAAGACTTTTCAATCAGGAGTACATCTTTGAAAGTCCTTAAAATGTAATCTTTGGTCTCTAGTCAAGAGAATAATCAAGTCTTAGGAGGAATATTTAAATTGAATTTAATTAAATACAAATGTCACATAATTCCACCTTCCCAGAAATGGTCACTTCATCTTAATTAAGGAAATGGAAACTAATGATGACTTAAGTCTTATTCTGTGGAATGTGTTTAGACAAGTTCAGGCAAACAGCAAAAACTGAGAAGTCCCCACCACCATACCTACAACGTTCTAAAAATGCTTGAAATTAACTCCATTCTTTGTCTAGCAGTCCAATATGAACTGCCAAAATTTAGTCCAATTAGTTCCAAACAACGTAGGCTCTTTGGAACCTAGAACCATGGAGTGGTGACAGTTCTGACAGTGGACCAGGACACAGCAGCTCCTCTTTCAGATTCCTTCAGTTGGCTTGGGCAACTCTGGTTTCAGAACCATGGAAATTCAACATGGTAGTCACCAACTCTGGAAGATCAAAATCATGTTTCCACCCCCAGTCCTTCCGAGCATTGCTGTCATCAAAGTTCATCGGCCAACTATCCGCTAGGAAAAGATATGGAAGAGTAGCTTAAGTGATTTGGGTTGTGGATTTGCCAAAAGGTCTTGATCATTTTACATAAAGCTCTGTCGTCCAAGGTACAAAACAGGAAATTCCTTCGAGTAAAGCAGAACCTCTATTATGCACAGTCACCCTCTTAGGGCAGAAGACTGTTAACCCATCTTTTGTCAGGCACTGTGAATTTTCACTCATCATTAAAATCTCACACAACTCCATGAGGTTTTATACTCAAAGAGGTGCTTCCACCCACAAATTGGCAATGTTATAGTATTTGAAAACCCAGGCTGTCTTCATGCTACCTCTATTCCTTCCATTTTTCCTTGCTTTATGTTTAAACTGTAAAAAAAGATTAAAGGCTAACAAGCTGTTTATTTGGAATGAAATGATTTCACCCACTTTAGGTATCACTCCCCCAGAATCAAAGCATCTGCTGGCTTGGGCTCAACAATTTCTTGAGCTAGGCTTCTTCTCCAAAATGTGCCTGGACCCTGGGGAAGGATCTAGGCTCTCCTTATCCTTCCAAGGTTTATGTCTTTCAGGAACTCACAGTAAAGACCGGGTACCAACCTATGGCCTGCCGGATGGCATCCACGTTGTATGTGATCTGGAATTCTGGCATGTGCTTGAGAACCTCCTGGGCCAGCTCCTCGGGCGTGAAGCTCATGGCACTGACGTTGTAGGTCCTCATGGAGAGGGACTCAGCGGGGGCCTCCATGACTTCCAGGGTGGCCCTGAGACAGTCATCAATATACATCATCGGCAGCCTGGTGTGGGCTTCGAGGTTGCACTCGAATTTGCCATGCTTTGTGGCATCATGAAAAATCTGGACTGCATAGTCTGAAAGGGAATCCCATGTGTGGGTTAGAACAAAACAATGAACGAGCCTCTTGGATCAAGGCAGCAGTTCTCAAATGTTCTAGTCTCAGAGGCTTTTACACACTAGATTCTTAAAAATTGGCAACTCCAGCCAAGCGCAGTGACTCACGCCTGTAGTTCCAGCACTGTGGGAGGGTGAGGCAGGCAGATCACCTGAGATCAGGAGTTCAAGACCAGCCTGTCCAACATGGTAAAAAACCCCATCTCTACTAAAAATACAAAAATTAGCCAGGTGCAATGGCATGTGCCTGGAATCCTAGCTACTTGGGAGGCTGAAGCAAGAGAATCACTCGAACCCAGGAGATAGAGATTGCAGTGAGCCAAGATCACACCACGCACTCACACCCAGACAACAGAGAAAGATGCCATCTCAAAAAGAAAACTGAGAACTCCAAAAGAGATCTAATGTGGGTTATATCAATATTTACTGTACCAAGTTAACTGGGAATTGTTTAGAATATTACCTTTTAAAATGACAACAAACCTATCACATATTAATGTGTATAATATTTTATAGGAAAAAGTGTACTTTCTTAACAAACAAAATTTACTGAGAAAGATGTTCTGTTGTACATTCTAAAAATCTCTTTAGGACCTGGCTTGATAGGGGTCCGCTGGAGCCCCGACCTGTGTCTATATCCAGTCCGTTCCTATCTCACACACCATGCCACCTCTGGAAAACTCCACAATGCATTTGTGAAAGGAGAGTGAAAAATGTCAGTAATGTCTCTATACTGATAAGAGTTTTGACCCCTTGGAAGTGTCTTAAGGATGCCTGGGGCTCCCAGTATTCTCTCTCAGGACCGCAAATGTAGGAAGGATACCTGATGTGGGACTTATGAACAGAATGAGTGTTTGAGTCCAAAATAACAATCATACTTATGTTCCTTTCACATACACAAAGGCTAGAGTGGATTTTAATAGGGCTCTCTCTTTGGGTCAAGAAACAAGAGGCTGCTGCTTACTGGGGGTCTTCCTACATCGTCAGTAATAGATTTGTTCTTGAATATTATGTTTTATTCTAGCACTGTGGGTGGCCAATCCTTATTGGACTGACAACACCGGCATGTGCTACCCTTGTCGAATATAAGCCAATCACGTTCACAGTGGTTTTCAAATGCACATCAGAAGACAATACAGAAACTCTGGTCAGCATACCGCTAAAAAGATAGAAATTTGTGGCTGGGCATGGTGGGACTCACACCTGTAATCCCAGCACTTTGGGAGGCCGAGGTGGGAGGATCACGATGTCAGGAGATTGAGACCATTCTGGCCAACATGGTGAAACCCCATCTTTACTAAAATACAAAAAAATTAGCCGGGTGTGGTGGCATGCACCCCTACTCCCAGCTACTCAGGAGGCTAAGGCAGGGGAATCACTTGAACCCAGGAGGCAGGGGTTGCAGTGAGCCAAGATCACACCATTGTGACAGAGCAAAACTGTTTCAAAAAAAAAAAAGATACCAATTTCAGTTATCACAAAGACAACTCCTCTTAGCAATAAGTCAGTCAATTTCTTTTTTTTTTTTTTTTGGGACAGGATCTCACTCTGTCACCCACACTGGGGAGCAGTGGCACGATCTTGGCCTCGGCCTTCTGTGCTCAAGAGACCCTCCTGCCTCAGCCTCCCAAGTAGCTCGGACTACAGGTGAGGCCATCATGCCTGGCTAATTTTTGTTTATTTTTTGTAGAGACAAGGTCTCACTTGTCTTAAACTCCTGCCTCAGCCTCCCAAAGTGCTGGGATTACAAGCATGAGCTGCCGCACCTGGCCCGAAAGCCTATCCAACATATAAGAGACATAAGAAATAGAAAACAACACTTAACCAGTTGTTCCTCCTCCAGGCTGGGAGTCAGCGGAAATGATTCCAGGATATCTCAGGCATCGGAAATCTAACCCATACCGATAATGATAATACTATAAAAAAGAGAAAATGTATTCAAACACAGATATTTTAAATCAGATAGAGGCAACAAAACAAAACAAAACAAAAACCTGCCTTTTTCTGAAATGTCATTCCATGCAGTTATATTTCAATATTCCTAAAGAAAATAAAGACTCCTAAGTTTTTATCTTTAAAACAACATCAACTTTTTGGTGATACATCAATTCTGTAAACAACACATTAGCCTACAGTAGGGATTTCCAGCCTCTCTTTGGAAAGGCGCCACCGATCACCATGCTAAACGATTCTGCATGAGCACATTCTCACACGCGGGCAGGGGAAGAGCAGAGGAGGGAACAGCGGATAAGAGGGTGATGGCTATGGCAGAGCTGGAGGAGCAGGCAGCAACTAAATCTACTAGAGTTATAAAGATAAAGAGTATTTTACAGTATTTCACACCTATAATCCCAGCACTTCGGATGCTGAAGTGGGTGAATCACTTGAGGTCAGAAGTTTGAGACCAGCCCGGCCAACATGGCAAAACACTACCTCTACTAAAAATACAAAATTTAGCTGGGCATGGTAGTGTGTGCCTGTAACCCCAGCTACTTGGGAGGCTGAGGCACGAGAATCCCTTGAACCCAGGAGGTGGAGGTTGCCATAAGCTGAGATCAGGCCTCTGCACTCCAGCCTGGGTGACAGAGCAAGACTCTGTCTCAAAAAACAAAAACCCAGTAAGATGTCTGAAGTTTTCTATAACTTTTAGAGTTACTAGCAATAGCTACCAATACTGGAAGTCAGAAAGAATGGTGGGGAACAAATAAAACAAGCAGCAACTGAAGAGATGGGGGCTGTGCACAGGGCACCCAGGAAATGCTGAGTGTTTCCATACAGCTGTGGAAAGGTGACCCTGCCAGGGCCGAGGAGGTTGCAGGAGCTGGAGACACCTGCCACATGGCAAACCCAGTGAGTTAAGTAAGCAACTCTGGGGCTGGGATCCAGGGAGAGGTCAAGTTCCTCCAAGGATGAATCAGCAGATGTTGGAGGCAGAAAGAATGAGAAAGCAAACAACCAATCGTGTAGCCCAGGGCACATTCAGCAGTCTTGCTGAGTGATGCTTACTTCTCCCATGAGCTCCGCGTGGACCTTGGACACCCCGTAGATGGTCCTGGGTCTCTGAATACAGAGATCGGGGGTTGGGTTCCGGGGAGAGGTGGGTCCAAAAGCTCCGATCGTGCTGGGTACAAACAATCGCAGATTGTGTTCCACAGCGACGTCCAGGACGTTATGCAAGCCTGATATGAACAGACATGATCAGAATCTGAAATCATCTCTTCTTAAAAAACTAAAAACTGGCAAACAAATCACATCCATCCAGAGCCAGACGCTTACCAGTTATATTCACTGCTCTCGCTAGGGAAACATTTGCTTCTCCAATGGAGCTGAGCAAAGCGCTGTAATGAAACAGCCAGGTGATGCGGTTGTTTACCACGATCTCCCGAAGATTCTTGTAATCCAAGATATCAGAATAAATGAATGGACCTGCAAGGAACATACACTGAAACCACGAATGTGAAAAGGGTGGTGGTTTGAAGAACTAAATGGACCTTTCCCCTTTCCCCCGCTGACTTGTGAATGTCGCTGGTAGCCACATGGTAACTAAGCCAGCTGGGCACTAGGCAGCATTTTTTAAATACAAGAATCACAAGTCATAACCACGCCCCCAGGTAATGACAGCAAATGCTCCTACAGGACCTGCCTGGGTCAGGCCCTGTTCTAAGGACTTTACGTACATTTCTCTCCCACACAGCCTTGGAGGTAAACACATTTTACTGATGAGGAAACAGGCACAGAGAGGTTAAGCAACTTGCCAGGATCAGAGAACAAGAGGAGGAATTAGGGTTGCAGCTAGGCATCGGGCTCCAGAGTGGGTGCTGTTCCTCCCAGCCCTGTATGCAGAGTAGCCTCACTCTGCCTCCAAGGTGCACATTTGAAAAGGAACAGAGAAATGCACTTATTAAACAACACCACCACTGTCATATAGAAGAGCCAAAAGCATGAGTTCATCATACTTAATTACGCAGAGGTAAAGTTGATCTTGTTCTGTGCCAATTTTCCCCACTTACAGCAAAGTGTCACTTTTCCCCATGGTGAGCAGCAAAAGGCTGACGCTGAACCAGGAAAAACTAGGGGGCATTACAAAACCTTATTTTAAGGGCATTACAAAACCTTATTTTAGGGGCAGCGGGGACAGAGTCTCACTCTGTCACTCAGGTTGGACTGCAGTGATACAATCATGGCTCCCTAGAGCCTCCATCTCCTGGGCTCACACAGTCCTCCCAAGTAGCTAGGACTGCAGGCACCTGCCACCATGCCCAGCTCATTTTTTATTTCTTGTTGACAGGGTCTCACCATATTGCCCAGGCTAGTCTTGAACTCCTGGGTCCAAGTGATCCTCCCAACCTCAGCCTCCAAAATTGCTGGGATTACAGTTGTGAGCCACCATGCCTGGTCACATAAACATTTCTGAAGCAGTAAAAAAAACCTGACTAAAAGAGCCTGAGTTTGTGTGTGTGTAGGTATGTGTGTTGTAGTTTAAGAGCAATTCTACAGTGTAACATCAGGATTAATTTCTCCAAATTTCTTTTTTTTTTTGTCATCTCCCCTTTACTTCTGCAAATTTCTCCAAATTTCTAAAGTTCCTTCTCTTCAGTATAGAACTTGGTTTTTGTTTGTATTCTCTCTGAGTCAATAAGTTAACTTTAAACACAAAAAGATGGGAAACAAAGTTTTTATTTCAAATAACATCAAAATATATTATTCGGTAAACTTTAAGGTCAAAAGAACTCTTCTGTTCTTTTATCACATGAACAACCAGCAGCATTAAAAATATTTATTTTTAAGTGAAATACCAGTGCCTCAATCACTTCTCTTTCTTTGAGTCATAAACTGGGCTATGAGCTGCTGCACCCACCAACTGCATGAGCCACCTCTTTATGGTTTGAACATTACAGATAAAAATAAAAGCAAGACCGACTGATCTCTTACCACTGTGAAAGACATTATCAGGGGGTTTCTTTATGTCAGACAAAATCACATTGTCCTTCCCGAATCGTTTCCTAAAGGGAAAATCAATACACACAAGTTGACAATATTAAGATGCAATGAGTCCTGTGAAAAGTCTTTTAAAATATGAACTGTAATTTTCTGCGAGCCTCCAACTCTCTACTTCCTCTTCATCTTCAACTCCCACACCTTCAGCTCTCGTCTCTCTCACACTCGGGCCTCTATTTCCCTGCCCATGGCTCTGTCTTCTATGTCTCCCCTCACCTAACTGTTAATCCTGTTTGTCACCAATTTCTTCCCCTTACCCTCTAGAGTTTTTTACGTCTTCCTTCTCATTCTTCTCTCGCCTCTTCTTATTCTCTTATCCCACTCTCTCCCAATCCCACACGGTTCCCTTGCAGTTTGTAACTGTACTTCTCTTGGTTCCCAAAAAACTATAAGTCAAAGTGATTCTTTGGGAGCTGTGTGTCTCACTTTGCCTAAGTTAGGAAAGAGAAAGAGAGGAGAGCAAAGGACCAGTCTGGAGATGCTGAGTCAAGGGCTTTCAACAAGTCTGTGATATTCAGAGGCAAAATAAAATGTGTTTTAGGCTGGGCACGGTGGTTCATGACTGTAATCCCGGGACTTTGGGAAGGTAAGGTGGGCAGATTGCCTGAGGTCAGGCCAGCCTGGGCAACACAGTGAGAACCCGTCTCTATCAAAACTACAAAAAAATTATCCAGACGTGCTGACATGTGCCTGTAGTCCCAGCTATTTGGGAGGCTAAGGCATGAGAATCGTTTGAACCCAGGAGGTAGAGGTTACAGTGAGCTGAGATTGCACCACTGCACTCCAGCCTGGGTGACAGAGCGAGGCTCCATCTCAAAGAAAAAAAAAATACACATTTTAAGCAGTTATTTAGATATATCTTAATAAGGAGAAAGAAGAGAGAGAAAAGAAGTTTAAAAGGCATCACAGATGAGCTCCACATACTTAAGAACTCAGATTTTAAATTTCAGCTTTTTAGGGCTCTTACCTCAAAAGATTAGCAAGCCCCACTCCCAGCTGGCCAAGACCCCCTAGATGAAAAAGAAAAAAAAAAGTGAAGCTTTAATGCACATCTAACCAGTTCGATTATTATTCCCAGAATGTAATAACTAGTTTTCAGTCTTAGCTAACTAGGCAAGTCCTAGGTTGAGCTGATATAACTCCTGCTTATTTCCAATCTTCCCAGGAACATGGTGCAGCACTTGGAAATGCAGTGACCTCCCCAGGCTAGGACCATTCCAGGTAATATTGGCTTCAGAGACAACACTCTCGCCAGCATGGGGTGGTTCCGAGAAAGAGGAGAAGCAAGGGCACGAGAAGAAGAAAACCCCGTGAAAGCCAGATGTGAGTCTGGAATTTCTTGGGGCAGGGACGTACCCCTGGCCCTCATTATTTTGATAAGCTCTGAAGCTTGTCTGCTATGGGTGACAAAATCATTCAAAACCAATATAAACAGATTAATATCCACCTCTGGTGAGATGAGCCAGAATCCCATTTTCCATTAGAACTGGACTGGGATATGAAAGGGCAAAGAGGGAGGGAGCAACCAAGAAGCCATTTGAAAAAAAGGGTAGACAACTGCTAGGTGGCACTGAGAAATTACAATGAATAGTACAGCTTCTAGTTTGAAGGCTTAAAGATGACATTGACAAAAACGGGAGGGGAGTGGGCTAGGAGCACATTTGGAAAAGGACAACAGACCATTTCATTTCGGAGAAATTGATGAGGCAGGAAGATATAAAAGGTAGATTTCCTGTAAGCATTTATTAACTTGGGAATAAAACCAGGACACCCTGAAAGATGCATTATTAGTGGAGGTGAGAGGGAATAAAACAAACACTTGGACGACACGATGGGTACATGAGAAGAAAGGCGTGGAGGGAAATCTGAGCTTGAAACTTATTTCAGCATCAGAAGCAGAGAAGGCGGTAAAAGAAGCAGAGGCACGCGCGCGCGCGCGCGCGCACACACACACACACACACACACACAAGATGAGAAGGTTAATGCTGTAAAACCAAGGAAAGAAAGCCTGGCAAGAAAGAGAAAGAAATAAAACATATCTAACAAACTGGAGGTAGGCTTGGGCTGGCTAGAAGTGACAGAGTAAAGTCTGGAATGAGAAGGACACGGAATCAGGTGCTGAACATATTGAGGTGAGGATATTCAGGGAGCAAGTCACTGGCAATGATGAGCTCAAGGGAGATGACGAGCTCGAGGGTAGTGATGAGCTCAAGGGCGACGACGAGCTCGAGGGTCGTGATGAGCTCGATGACAACGGTGAGCGCCATGGGAACAAGTCCCCTGGCCAGACGCTAAACTTAACTTCTCTATTTCCAACATGCAAATGTGCAATAACAGTTTGGGATTAATGACTCTGAGTTTATGTTGAGGAGTCTGGCCAGGGAAAGGCGTGCCTAACACCAGAATCAATGTTCTAGCCCCAGCACCTTCCTGTAACTAGCCTTCGCTCCCCAGACTGATCCTAATATGGAAGGGAACCAAGTTCCAGAGCAGCTATCTAGGGTTCCTAGATTCCTTCGGACAGCACAAAAAATTATGGGAGGAAAAACCAAGTGCTGGCAACAGTGATGAAATAAGGATTTGGATTTGCAAAATTCTAAAAAAAAAAAAAAAAAAAAAAAGCCAATAGTGAAAAAGGCAGTATCTGATCAACAAGATCAGCTGCCCTAATTTAAAACTTTGTATTATAAAATATCTAATTCTGAAATCCTTTTAATAGTGCAGAGAATAAATCCAGACTCTGTCATCTGGCCAAGGCTGTTTTTGCTGCATTACCGGCTAAAGGGAGAAGCAGTGTGATTCGGATAGCATATTACACATTCCAGAAACAAAGGCACAGCCACATAGCATAGGAAAGAAAGTAAGAATCAAGCCAGGGAAGTAAAACAAAAGAAAAGAAAAACCAACCTGTAATTAAGACTCGTGGATGGTCTGTGTCAGAGAAAGAGGCAGAGTGGAAGTTAGCATCTGCTGGAATTTGCCGAGGGGAGATGCCCAGAAATCGGACCGGCAGGACAGACGTCCAGCAGACACACGCTGGGCTCTGCCCTACTCGCCTCAGCATCCGAATGAACGGCATTTTCTTTTCAAATACCTTGTGGGAAAGTAAGGAGCAGAGTTAATGATGTGACCTTTTATCCCTCCAGCTCTTCAAAACAAACTCTTCAACTGAAATGAACACTAAGATTGTCAGCGACTGAGCAAAGCTGTGCTTTTAGATTCGGGAATCGAACTAAAGAGACTGCTGAGTTCGCCAGTGGAAAGCCAGTCAAGGGCCTCCCGTGAGCCGGACCCTGTGATAAAGGGATAAAGTGTTGCTCACACAAAGTCTGGCCAAACAAAGGCTGAACTGAGATTCAGAACTGACACCACACAACGCTGACACCAGCTGGGATCTAATGCAACGGAGGTGGTTGCTGCACAGAGAACCTGCACATCACAGAGACAAAGTCAGTGGATCCTAGCGAAGGCTTTAAGTCTTGACTACAACTGTTATCAACTTGTCCACAACGTCTGAGGATACAAATAGGTCCCAGATTAAACACAAAGTGCCCTATAAATCTTCTGTTAACACTCACATGTTATCTTTACAATGAACCAATCTAGAAAAACAGAGGTTTGAGATAAAAAGGCCCGCAGCAATATTTAGGAAGCTGTGAAGAATTTTTGTTTTACCATCGTCTCTGTAGAGAGGGTCATGTATAAAAGCTATTTTCTTATTGTTTCAAAGATCACATAATTTTTGTTTATTTAATTATTATTATTATACTTGAAGTTCTGGGGTACATGTGCAGAAAGTGCAGGTTTTTCACATAGGCATACATGTCAAAAAGTGGCCAAAGGATATGATCAGATACTTTTCAAAAAAACACGTAACTTAATTCAGTCTAGCTCCACCTCCTCATCAGCTTTAGCTCCAGCTGATCATGAAATCAGTCCTGGCCTTGGAGGTCAAGATGGTCCAGTCACATACAGCTTGAGAGTGCCACGTTCCTCAACCTGTCCCCAACACCCAGGCAGGCACATCATGAGAGTAAATCAGAGCTGTCCAGCTTGCTTTGCTGGGTCTAACAGCAAACAACCCAGCCTCCCTCCTGGCAGGCCTATCACATACTGCACACCAACCTGCGGCCTCTACCCTCTCATCCGCTGGAAGATCTCTTACAACAGAAAAGGCAGATGAGCTTCAAAGCCAACTCAGGTGTCCCATGCCCTCAAGCATCTTCTATTTTGCGTTATAAATGGAGAAAAGGTAAAACACACACAGACGTCGCCTGTAAGATCCAAACTGACAGGAAGGTACCCAGTGCCTCAAGTAGATTTAAGAAAGTGACTCCAGGTTAAATGCCAGAGGTAGCAAAAGCTTTCTTGTAATCCCTAATCATACCAAAACCCAAATTACAGGAAACAAAAGGAAAATAATGTCTCTATACCCTTTCTTGGTCATGAGGGTTTTGCTCTTTAGTACTGCAAAACCAGGTAAGTGGAACCTGCCTGGTGGCTTCTGAGGGGTCAGTGACTGGGTGCAACAGGTGTCCAGCATCTATTAAAACACCTGAGGACTTTTGGCCCAGCTAATGTTCTCAAGTAAGTGAGCAGAGAACCTTCTCACCATGGGTACATCTCTGCTTTCACTGCACAGGCCTAAAGTGATGAGGGATATCTCCAGGATAGGCCACATTAGGGGAAAGGCCTGAGCTTTTCCTCAAGCAGCCCTTAAAGGGACACTAAGTGTAGCCACTGCTGGCACCTGAAACCAGATAAGAACTTGGATTCTTACAGTCACTGATTTCAGCAAGTACAAAGGGATACTGAGGAAGCCCAGAGACAATATTTCCCAGAACATTTGAAACTGAAAGACAATTCCCAAAAGCAAAATAATGAATGGCCACAGTTAAAAACGGTTTGTTCAAATTTACAAGAAAAAAACAACCCCATCAAAAAGTGGGCAAAGGATATGAACAGACACTTTTCAAAACAAGACATTTATACAGCCAACAAACATATGAAAAAATGCTCATCATCACTGGTCATTAGAGAAATACAAATGAAAACCACATTGAGACACCATCTCACACCAGTTAGAATGGCACTCATTAAAAAATCTGGAGACAACAGATGCTGGAGAGGATGTAGAGAAATAGGAACACTTTTACACTGTTGGTGGGAATGCAAATTAGTTCAACCATTATGGAAGACAGTATGGTGATTCCTCAAGAATCTAGAAATAGAAATACCATTTGACCCAGCAATCCCATTACTGGGCATATACCCAAAGGGATAAATCATACTATTATAAAGACACATGCACACACACGTTCTTTGCAGCACTGTTTACAATAGCAAAGAGTTGGAACCAACCTAAATGCCCATCAATGATAGACTGGATAAAGAAAATGTGGCACATATATACCATGGATGAATTCATGTCCTTTGCAGGCACATGGATGAAGCTGGAAACCACCATTCTCAGCAAACTGACACAAGAACAGAAAACCAAACACTGCATGTTCTCACTCATAAGTGGGTGTTGAACAATGAGAACATATGGACACAGGGAGGGGAACATCACACACTGGGGCCTG